>JAQFYC010001394.1:0-35050 GCA_034694165.1 Tomocerus mixtus | reverse complement strand
CGATCCGATCCGATCCCTGAGAATTCCAAAATCCAAACGATCCGATCCGATCCCTGAGAATTCCAAAATTCAAACGATCCGATCCGATCCCTGAGAATTCCAAAATTCAAACGATCCGATCGTCTGAAATCTGAATTACATTTTCTGTATAAGTACTATAGTACATGTGCATGCATAAGCATAATCCCATTCTAGTCTAAATTATCCTTCTAAAATATCGTTTGGGTGAAATGGAAATTACATATAATTGCAACACTTTTCATTGATATGTAAATAACGATTTGGTTTATTTGATTGAGTTGATCTATATAGACTTTTTGCTTTTTTTCTCACATGTAAGTAGTTGTGGAAAATTATTACTAAATGTGTAGGTAGTTTAGTGAGAAACATTCCGTTTATTATAGTGCATACATTACGTAATACATTATAGCATACAATACTGTAATGTACAAAATCTGCCTCGTCTGCGTCTGTTGTTGTGGTGAGGTGGTTTTTAGTTAGTGAGTGTGGTGCGTACGCGTGGGGTTGTTGTTAACATTGTATTTGTAATTTGTTTGTACATTGCATAAATATTATTCTCTGTCTGGTTTACATTTTTACTTTACACTCTCACTCACAGTCTCATCCTCATCTTCTCTGTCTCAGTCAGTGCAATTCTGTGCAGTCAGCAGTCTCCGTCTGCAGTTCATGTTACAATTTTACATTCTATCCATGGAGCCTCATAAGCACGCACGTTGCTGTTGCCGTCTCATCTCCTCGCTTGGTAATTTCATTTTATTGCAATTGAATTGAAGGTCATCGGTTATTCCGTTGTGCTCTAACTCTAACTTCTCGTTTGTTTATTATTCTCTCACTCACTATTCAAAAAAGTATATTTTGTTTTGCACTTATCCTCATTATGCTAGACTACTAATAGTTACACATTTCAATTACTTATTACTAAAACCCAGAAGTTGCTGACAATTAAAATATACAATTAAAATTATGCAAATCTCAACTTTAGCATAAAATCAACAGTTGACTTTAAATTCCGAATTCATTTGTATTCATTTTTCATTTTAGGATATTTATTTATCTTTCATCTTTAGCATTCTGTGTGTTGCCAGTTGCTTGTGTTTGAATTCACACGAATATCTAACCTAACCAAAACTTTGCTCCGTTGAGCTCCGTTCAGTTCTTCTGTTCACAATCAGTCACTTCCAAAAATAACTATACAGATATATGCATCAAAGCATAAAATTACATTACTATGCTAGTAGGCCTATAGCCAACACCACGACGGTGCACGAGTGCAGTGTGTCTGTGGGATGGGTGGTGACTCTTATTTAAAAAAAGTTCTTACTCATCGTCAGTGAAAATTAGCATTAGTCATCAATTTTAACTAACATTTTCTGTTTACTTCACATTTAGATGTTTACCATCAACTCTTTTGTAGTGGAAGACATGCTCTCGAAGGAGGTGGATGAACGAACATCTAATATTTTGTCAGCTTAGATGTTAGACAGTGTTAAATAATCTGCTACCAGCTACAGATATCTTTATACTCGTTGCGTTCTTCGGCGAACAAGAATCCAGACCCGATCCAAAGATGTGAAGTGGGAACTCCGTCACCCGTGTGTGCTTTGGTAAGTAATTTTCAATTTGACATGCACCATTAACAATAGACACGGATAATTTTTGAATGTGTTGGGGATGGAACGAAACATTTTCTGGGACAAGATCTTGGTCCAGAGATAGACAAACTGCAATTTAGTGTGGTCATTTATTTAATGTTCCAATGGGGCATAAAATGCAGTAGTTCCCTCAAGGAAGTAAGACAAATGGTTGCAGACAGAAATATATTTTAGTTTTCAAATCTATATCATAAATATCTGGCTTCTTCAATTCCCTGCAAAATCCGACATTTTAATAAAGAAAAAACATTGAAAAATTATTTAATGTGCCGATAAATACTTTTTAATTTAATTATCACTGAATTTGAATTGAGTAAAAAGATCACACCCAATTTATGCTGAGATTTCGAAACAGAATTCGGCTTTTGCTGCGTCCCAGAAAAACATAATGCCATTTTATGTAGTCGAGACGTAAATATTTTACTTTTACGTTTACTGCACCCTACCCGATTCACATTTCGAATTTTACCCCAACTGAACAATCTCAGTGGTAGCCAATTAATAATTGATTGAATTATAGTTATTAAATACATATAAATACGCGACAACTGACCAAAATAGGGACAAAATGCAAGAAATGTACATTATTTGTCTAAAAGTAGAATGCAATACTTAGGAAATGGCTTGCGCTTTTGTGCTGGGCAAAATGTTCATGTAATAACGCTACCTGTTGCACAATTTATTTCAGAAACTCAAGAATCTCCACTATTTGGTTGTGTGAAGTGAATGTGATCTGATGCCCAATGTCGTAATTTCTCCATAGGTATATCGTTATTTTGTCCTGTCTCTGTCGCATCCTATATTTAAGCAATTACAGTGCTCAAATTCAAATTACATGTCTTTTTTATGTTATGCAATTATGTATCATTTGTACACCACGTAAATGAATAAATATATTTTTTATTTTTTCCAGAATTTGTCGTCTTGAAAGCTAGCTGAGATAAGTTCGTACTGATAATACCGTCAAATATAACTGTTTTGCTGAATTAAGTCAAAATGCCACACGTAAGTTGTGTTTTATTGAAATGATGCCCGCTAATAAGTTGCATATTATTAAATTCTCGTGATACATTTTATTATTTTATTCATTTAGGGTCGCAATCCACCTAACCGCACGGCAAAAATGGAAGAAGGGGACGAGGATGAGAGGGCGGTGCTCAGCAATGAAGCTAAGACCTCCGAAGGTTAGTATTTTTGTATTTGTTGTGATATTTGATACAAATAGACGTACGGATATTCTTGGCAGATTTACATTGACAATTGTCTCACAGGGATCGAAATCGACGTGACAAGAATTGACAGCCTGCACATGAAAGCATGGTTCGGCATGGCCTTCCGGTACCCCACAAATCTGATGATACTTCTCTGGAATCTCTGGCAATGTGTCTTTGACTACGGTTCCCTGATAGCAACTCTAATCCTTGGCAGCCTTTTTGATGCGAGTTACGACAATGTTGGCTGGACAATATTTACTCATATTTTAAGTTGTGTCGTGATGTTAGCCATCGAATGGTCAAGGTTTCTAAATTAACTCCAGTCCAATATTTAAAGATGATCGATTTTAGAATTTTTGTAAACGTAAAATTATAATCTTTTCTTCTATTTTTCAGCAAACGTCCGAGTGTTTTGAGCAACAAAGACAAATTCCGGTTACTAATGAGCAGATTTATTGCAAATGTGTTTATGATCTTGAAACCTATGAGGTACACATAATACATAAAGCGAAAAGTATTTCAACTTTAATAGTTTTTGTTCACGATCCTTATACCATAACATCCTTGTGTTTATTTGTTCAGATACATTTCTGGATACATTTACCGGAAAGATATCAGCAAAGAAGTACGAGACAAATTTAAATTGCGAAAGGAGCTTACGGAGTACTTTTTTATTAAACGAAAATTAAGTAATAAATTCTGCATAATGTATTTCAAAATTAACGATGATGTTTTTGTTTTAGGGTGGAAATAAAAAAAGTTATAGCAATCAATAAAAAGGAATTGAAAGACGACTATTACAATCTCATATTTGTCTTCATCCAGTCCGTACCTCTTTGTTTGCTCCAGTTACACATTCTTTTCTCTTCGAATGAGAAACTTCAGCTGTGCTCTCAAGCTGATTGTAAGTCAACAAAATATTGTCTTGTTGCCCTCTATATTGACCAATGATTTCAAAATTTTAATTGTGAACTAATTGGGACAATTAATATTGTTTCTGATTTATGCTGCATTTTGACATTTAAGAATCGTCTTTCGGTAATCCTCATGGTATCAACATTTGTGTATATAAATGGCGTATTTGCAAATCTCAGTCAAATATAGGCAAACCCAAGCCAATTTTGAACACTTTCACCCAAGCTAACTCTCCATTACCTGCTAATATCTTTCAGGCAAAACCAGTTTAAAGTTTTCGCCTAACTGTCTTTGTACTTCGTTTGTTCAAAATTGTCAGTAAATGCTAATTGCACAGATTCTCACAGATTAACTTCATCTTCACTATTTTGCTCCACATATCCCATTTTAACATTAGGTGCAGAATTACCATTTTAGTTCATTTGCTTGGGTTTGACTAATATTAAAATGGATTTTAATACGAAATATTTTGATGAATTGTTAATATAAATGTTATAATAGAATTGTTATAATGACTAATAATTATTTATTTCAGTTTCCAGACTGTTGATGATAATTTCGACGATCTTTTCAATAGCCAAGTCAACGGCAGACTATCATTGGAATTACAACAATTACATCCAATCCCTGCACTTCCTAGATTACTACTTATCGAATTTCACCCACGAAATGAATGTGATATCCACCCAGAATCGTTTCACGTACTCGTTCCATCTCCTATCCAATTTGGCGTTGTCCGTTCACCGATTTTACTGCATTTCTTTCTTCCTGTCTGTGAGTCAAGTTTTGTGTGCTGTGTACATCATCTCAATATTTCTTTCGCAATGGCTCCTCTTGCTCATTGCTCCGACCCTGCGCTACAGTCTCGAGAATGCCCCGGTTGGCGTCCACTCATTCTGCAGCGAGTTATTTGACCGATGGGTCAATGTCTTCACCTTACACATGATGAACTGGAATTCCATGTCCAGGAAGACATACAAAATATCCTGCAAGTTTAAAATCCCATTGAGTCTCGTGCATCTGATCCCATTTGCGGCATCCATGCTGTCCGTATTTCTCGTGACATACACAACGGGAGGGATTGAGGAGCACATTGGGATTCTACGATCGGTGATGCCCGCCTTGCAAAACAATCGGGAATCGGACCTAAACAGTAACAGCACTGAAATATTTATCCCCTGCACAAATTCCGAATTCCAGTCAAATGTCCACTGGATCCAGACTGTAGGGAATTTCATGCTCAAGGCCCACAACAGAGTTACCAATCGTTTCGTCTCCTTCAACGACCTCTTCGGTGTGCTCCACTTTCTGCCTTTCTCCATGTACGCCTACATGTGCATCTCCATTACCTTCTCTTACTATCTCCGGTGGTTCCATCTGGACGATATGAAGTTCCCTGTCCGTCTTGCCTATTCCACGTGGTTGAAGCTACTCAGAATAAGGGATTATGACAGCAGCATGAAAATGTTAGTGCTGACTCTCATCAGTCACGGAGGGTACTTAAGTCTCAAGCGAAGGAACTTTTTCTGCTGCCGCTTGAGCCTTGACGCTTGTTTAAGGGTCGCCGAAAGAGAATTCGAGTGGCCGAAGCACGATGTTTCCTGGTGGGAGGACGAAGTAACTAAACTCATAAAGTCCTCCGACTATCCTCAAGAGATACAAGAATTCTATTACTACCTTTTGAGAAATAGTACGTGCATAAACCAGGACATTGTAGAAAAGCAGTTAGTTTGGCTCTTCTGCGTAAGATTTTATCATCAAATGAGTATTATGACCTCCGATCGTATAAAACACACTATTTCTATGTCACAACCAAAGTCCTCATCTTTAAAATGTTGTTAGAATTTGAATCGTTGATTCAAAGATGATATTTTTCAAAAATTTGTCATACAAGCACCTATAATGAATTATTATACCAACATTTTTATATTTTCTGACCAATTTCAAGTCACAATCTATATTATACAATCATATAAATGCTACCTTTGTAGACACAGGGGTCTCATAACCATTTGACACCTAAAACTGTAGAAACCAATTTGTTGTTAAACTGTCCAAAACTCCAAACTCAGAATTTTTTTATATATCTATTTTGACCGCATCAACATATATTAAGCAAAATGGTTATGATTCTCCCTGTAGGCATATAAAAAACTTTTATGTATTATTGTTATTTAGTTCGAATGACATATGAACTGAACTGTAATTTAAATACTAATTAGTGCTAAATGATGAATTAATGCAAATAGAATAAAAAGTGTAAACAATTTCAACCAAATATTTTATAAGGACCGAACGCATTACTTTATTTGTTTCAAGAATCATCATTCTTAGATTAACGCTTAGGTATGTAGATTACAATCATTACATCATATTATAATTAGACTTATTTTAGCATTTACAGTCATCATTATCATAAAATGGATAATACATTAGACAGACGAGAGGATAATCGTCAGATATTAATTAGCATACAATATTAATTTTGTATAATAACTAATTATCTGTAATATCTACATCCAACGTAGCAGAAGGATTGGATGACATGACGTGAGAGCAAGGCTTTCATTTTTATTTGCTTGTCCATACAATTATAATATTATGCACACGAAACATCTTCCTGGCATCTAATGGCCTACCTGGCTGGCTAATAGTAAATGTCCGCTAATTACTAAAATTCTAACTAATTCTGCAATTATCTATAGTAATCAGTATTATTAAGACATACATCACTCTAGAAAAAAACCACACCAACCAACGATTTCGTAATACAATTCATTTATCGAAATATCAGGCTTCATCGATTCTCCGTGTATATTCTACATTACAATTACAGTTACAATTACAATACACAGCACATAATAATACTATAACACCAACTTTACGGTAAAAGACGAGCTGTACAGTTCAACTAAAATCTTTTTTACAAAATAAAAACGGCGGCGTAGCAATATCCCCACATAGTTCCTTAACTTTTATTTAAAACAGCAGCCTCTCCCTCGAAGGACCAGGAATTAAAATTCCATTCCCTTGAATACCTCACATACCTACAGACGAATTTCTATACAATTCTTCATTTTTAATGCTTCCGTCGTATTACAAACATTTCCCTTCCTTCAATTTACATTTCATTATTCGTAAACATTCACTCACGAACGACCTAGCGAAAAGTTGCATATTAAAGTAAATCATAGCGTCCCTCACTACAAATAATACGGAACCACACTTGAAGCTAATTTAATTTAATTTAGATAATATTTTCGTAAATTCCTTTAGTTACACATTTATTACATTAACTATCTATTTAACTAATTATACATTTCAGTTAATGGCGCCCTAATTTTTCTCGCTTACCTACTTATTAGAGCAACATGCAAAATTGAAACTCCTTCATATTTCCTAGTAGAGTTATTTCTTCTTAATTAACTTGAATTCAGCAATTCAAGATTGAATCGCCGAAGAAAAGTCTATGCAGGTAGATTGGTTATATAGTTGTAAAGATGATCAGTAATATTTTATATAATTTAAACTCTACACACAACTACAAATAGTACATTAATTAGTTTAACTAATTACTATAATTACTTTTAATACAATACATCACTTACGTACAGAGTGACTTACAAAGAACACCTGCAGTTTCGTGAACGTATTTCTAATTCATTTTAAACTGTTGCCTTTTGTATCGTAGACACTTTATTTATAAGTGTGCTACACTTAATTCCCCTATCTTAAATATAAATTTAATTACCTACTTACTTAACTATGTCCAACCTATTAAACTAATAGTAATTTATTTCGATCTC
This sequence comes from Tomocerus mixtus, assembly GCA_034694165.1. Lineage (NCBI taxonomy): Eukaryota > Metazoa > Arthropoda > Collembola > Entomobryomorpha > Tomoceridae > Tomocerus > Tomocerus mixtus. The sequence continues at coordinate 27,442 of JAQFYC010001394.1, read as the reverse complement.
ATCTCTTCTGCGGGGGCAACCTAATTTTTAAATTGTTGTACTTTGTATTGTATACTATTCATCGAAATTAATTAATTGCATACCAATCTAATATGATTTCCATAATATTTCCATATGTACCTATTTAATAATACTTAGCCTTATCTGACATCAAAATGATATTCTAATTAGTAATTAGACACAAAAGCCTCTTGCGATTCTTGTCTTGAATTTAAAAAACTCAATTTACGAGCCTATCTACATAGTAGATGACAAATTGAGGAATTTTGACCAATAGTAACCCATTTACTAATATTTTTACAATTAATTCAGCTAATTTTTATGTACAATTTCTCCTTCTGGTTCTCCACAGAATTAAAAAACACAAGGGGCACCATTTGGCTAAAGTCACTTTGGCCATAAAAGATCCTTTGTTGCTCTTTGCGTTTTCCATTGTACATATATTATAGATACAGTAATGCTATGGATATAAGACATTTTCAATAAAGCCGCCACAATACTCCCACGCACTAATTTGACAGATTTACAGATAAGCTTTCAAGTAATTATAATATTATATAGTTAAATATTATGCAATTAGATCTTGTTCCAAGAAGACAAAGGACAAAGTACACAGCCAGCATTATTAGTTGACCACAAATCCCACGCTCAGCGTACAGACAAACACACAGTTTTGTAATACAGATTCGCCACGAACGGCCCATTTGCTAAAATATTTCCTTTAAAATTGGAAACACCTTTCTTAGCCTATTCAGTAATAAATAAATAATTAACAGGGAAAACAATAAATCTAAGTAGTAAGTAAGTCAACATTGAACAAACACTGAGATCAGGAGCATTAGAGTAAGTGTAGAATACAATTCCTGAAATATACTAGACGTCCTTCCATTATAATATTATGAACGACAATTAATTAATGAACTCGTGAATATCTGTACACATCAATGAAACACTCTAATGGCTACGTAAATAATTGCTTAACTCATTTACTAATTATAACAATTAATATTTTTCATTATGGATTACTACCAATTTTTAACATCCATTTAACACGCTAGATACAAATTGAAGCAAGTTCCTAAATATTTTTGGTATAAATCCCAATATTGTAATGTTACCCATTTTTAACACAATTCCCATTAATAAATTCAGTCAGTGTTTTAAACAATTCGATTCAATTTTTCTTTACAATTAGTTGTGTGATGAATTTTTGCACATCTTTCAAAGTTTAGTCTTATTTTAATTGCGTTTTTTATTACATTTGAATTTTTCACTTTGATTGCTGATTCAAGATTATTTATCTTTGAGATTTACTTGCATAATGAAACCCGAAATGAGAAAGGCACGTTATTAGTAAATTGCAAAGGAATTTTTAAAGTTACTTCATTTGGTTTTTATGGCATGGACACATTATTGTGACATTTTCCCTTTTATGCGTTCTAAGTAAAATTATTCAAGTGTGTGCTTATAATCAGCTGCAACAATAACTCACTCAATTGGGTAATTTCACCAGAAAACTTAATCTAAATTCCCATCGTTACAATTACAAGTTATTAGAACTAAAAACAATAAATACGATTGAGCACGAGAAATCATTGTTGTATATATTGTAATTTGTATTTAGTAATATATTATAATATTATGCATATTTAAAGTCCTTGAAAAAGTTCAAAATTGTATCGTTTTGAAAACGAAGAGATCTTTTTGTATCAAAATATCACTTTAGTCGAAAAGACGATTTTGCCGTCGTTTACGAAAAAGTAACATTGATATTTGTGAACAACATAAAGGTCATAGTCTAATGGTTAATTAAATACAGTTTAGCTAAACATGTTTATAAGAACATTGGAAAACACAGGAATCCATTTCTAGAGTTTTCAGCTCTTATAAACAAGTTTCACCCAACTGTTGTAATAATTTAGGAAATAAATATTCCACTACCTACTTATAGGTAGCAATAAATAGTTTTAGCTAAATAGTTTAAGCCCATAATTATAGTAATTAATATTCAGCTATCAATATTGTGCACATTTATTTCAGTGCATCATAAAATTTTGGCTCATTTTGGTTAAGAAAAAATTGTAACTTATCAAAACCTTCATTTTGCTACTATTTTTGCTTATTCTTTATACATCAAAGGCCGAGGGACAATTCATCTTTGAGGTAAATAATTTTTATATAATAATATTATGACATATGAAGACAATTACTTTAACACTTTAACTAAGTTTGAATAGAAAAGTATTGAACACATTTTGATTATTACTTTTGAAAACTCCATGCCTCATCTCATCACTTGAATTCAGTATAAATATTCTACCTAATTAAATGCTAATTATAGTTATAGCTATTCTTTAAGAAACAATTAAAAGAGAAATGCATTATCTCCTGACATTGCTGTATAACTATTTATTGCATATGTTTATGACACATTTATCGTGCAAATAAACGGAAATCAAATTAGCAATATTTACCTGTAATCCGTCAAGTAAATTGAAAAACACATCGATGCTGCTAACCATAACTAAAACTACCTTTACAAATAAATATACTACCTACTTGCAAATTATTTACCCTTTGATCTCATACTTTAACTCAGACTTTAATTATACAACTGAAGAACACAAAACTCGTTTAACTCGTAATTATTACTTTGAATATTTAATACTAAATCCTTTCAATATGAAACGAGCAAAATGAATTGCCACTTTTCAAAAGGGAGAAAAAACAAAGAAATGAACAGTATTAAGTACACAATATAGTGAACTCGTATTTAATTTACGTAAAAAGAGGTTGAATAATTAAATAATATTTGACATTTGAGGTATTTAATAACAATAATGGCATTCCGTTATATTTACTTAAACTTCTAAAAGTATTGTTGAACCCTGAATAATTTTCTCATCCGGGCAAGCGTATTTCAAATGAACACAACACAACCCTTCCTCTTGCTCTTGCTCTACTATGAAATAGATACACTGAATTACAATTACTAATTAGAGCAAAAGAATTCTACAAAGAAGAATTAGAGAGGTTGTGAAACGAAATGCAATAGCAATAATTAAATCCCTAATGTTTCCAATACGTCAATATCTCAAATTAAATTGAGCAGTAGGTGTCTATTCTACGTACATAATTAAATTCATTGATGAGACGCAGTGGCATGGAGTTTGGCATTAAGGCTTATAGTATTAAATATTTAATCGCCCAAAATTAACTATTAACTAATTGTCTATTATAGCGTACACAAAATTTGCGCCTACAGATAGCATTGTAAATAGAAGCTAATAAAACCTAATAAAATGGTGTATTAAGTATATGGAGCACTTTTCTGAGTCATTTGTCAATCTAGTTCTAATTTTACTCTATTAAATATTTACGTACGCAGTATGTATGTACGTTTACTGTGTTCACTTATTAGGTAGTTTATTAGGTTATTCAGTATTTTGAGGCGGTTTTGGCAGTGATCTGTTCTGTTCTTTTAGTTTTTAGGTTTATTTACGGATTAGTAGGTGTGATGTAACTATCTCTTATAGGTAAATAGCTAATGTATGTGAAATGCGTCCCCCATTTCCCCTGGCCTGGCCGACACTCTGGCTTCGTTTGGCTTGGATTTTAACTGGATTGGCTTAACTAGTAGGTAATTATAATATTTACGCACATTTAACATTTACACAAACACACGACAAACTTAAAACTAGATAATAATCAATTATTTTGAGGTAAATTGTATTTAATTAATTAATTATTGTTAAAGATGCATAGAGAATTTCCACGGGCACTTTAATGCAATTGCCTTGCCTAACTTTATACACCTAACGTTATTTACTTATATTCTTAATATCTGAGTGAGTGAGCCTGTGTTTATAAAACGGTTAAATATTACATACATAGTATTGTAGTATCTAATTAGAATTACACTTTGTATTCATAAACATTTACTATCGTATTATCTATTATAAATTTTAATTTTTAGCAACGCACTTATTTATTCTAAATTCTGCTACGTGAGAGAACTATGGCAGCATCCCACTAATCGAAATCTTATATTTTCCATATATAAACCCTAAAGGTAACACTAATTACTTTTTTCAAAGTTCCCTGAATTAAATTTAGAAAAGTACCATATAGGAGAGAGATGAGTTGACAATTTTGTAATTTTAGATTTAGACTACTAGGTTGTATAGATAATGATCTGTTTTAGATTTGATAGATTTCTTTTTGATTTGATTAAGAGCCTTTTTGTATAAATATGTATTTCTCAATAAAATGTATCTGTTTGGTTACTGTGGAGTATTCCAAGTATTTCCTGAATCGTGAGTTTATATAATTTATGTATCGATTTATAAGTGGCATTTATGTATTTATATAAAGTAGTGTGAATGGGTCAGCTCAGGTCAGGTATATAGGTAAGTATTTAGTAAGTGTATTTACTTTTTATAGAAAATCCCTGATACATTAACTTAAATATGTTTTAGTATTTCCGTCAGTAAATACGTAAATAGGTAAGTATATTAGGTAAGCATTTAAGATTTGATTTTGATAAGTAAATTCTAGTTAACTGATTTGATATTATTTATTTGGTATTTACTTTTTGTTACTTAAATTACGTTACGCTATTTTTCCATGGTACCTATCATGCGTATTTTGTCCAGAAATATTACTAACATATATCCTGTAGGTTCTTAATTATTGTGTTAGTGTTTAATTTGAAATTAAAATCAAGTGTCAAGTTAAAAATACGATTCTCTTACGTAAGACAATATTTGCAAAAGAAAGTTAGTGTCTCTATTTTTAAATCGACCTACTAAAGTACCTACTGTAGTGGGTAAGTGTAACTATGTATTGGTAATTAAGCAAGTATATTATTGTGTATAGAAAAAGTTACATATTATATGGCTAGCTTTATTAGTTTATACGATAGCCGAAGAGCTAATTGTTGTTATGGACCCGAGACGGAGAGTGTAAATAGATTCAGACAAACAGACAGATAGCATTCGCTTCTGTGTATACAATTTAAATTTACCGCTAGTTATAATTTTTCTCAGCACCCCTCCCAAAATAATGTTTTATACAATTTCTTTAAATCTTTTTGAATTATTTTTCTAATAACAAGAAATTAATCAAAGCTCTTTCAACGTTCCTACATATTTAGAGGGAGAAATCCTAAGTACTCAAGTTTGTTATTTGCAAGTACTCGCAAATATATTATTTCCTTTTTCCTGCTGGGTCTACTTAATTTATAAGCTAATGGCATTATAATTATCAATTTTGTATTGATTGATTGGATGGGACGTCAATCTGACAAGTTTTGGAACATCCGTTAATTACGTTAGCATTAGTTAAAGTGTAATTATTGCGTGTTTATAATTAATGTATGTAGGATGTTAAATATTATGTTCCTGGAGTTAATTATTATGGCTAGCCTTCACTTGAGTGACCTGACTTGACTTGACATTGACCTTTGACCTAGATGTAATTGTAATTGTAAGCCACCGCCGAGATTATTAAGATGATTTAATTATTATGCTGTTATAAGATGAGCCTGCCTTCTTGTCACAAAACAAACTGGAACGGAAGTGAAATTTCCGATGTAAACACATTTGCATTAAGTGGATAATTATTTATAGCGTTCGCCCATTTCTTGCTACGTACATCAGTGGACGTGAAAATCACTTGGAAATGCCCAATTTACAAACTGACACTACATCCCAACTTAAAACTTTTTGTCTTAAACGTTTTGCCAATTATTATTTGCAATATTACGAAAAATTGACACTGTGATAAAATTATTGAAGTATGAAATAATTAGAAATTTTGACGTTTTAGGGGAAATGTAGGAATCGACTTAAGCTTTTGCTCAAGTCGGTTAATGAACTCGCACCCTGGGGCTTAGACTCTCATCCGGGGTTTTTCCCAGTAATTTTGCATGTCCCAACGTGTAGTAGAACGTAAACGCTTTATATTTCCCTTCTTTGAGGATATTAATTTACTTTTACTTGCTTTTTAAAATCCTGTTACATTTTACGTGCTATAAGATGATGCTCTGTTTTGTTTGTAAATAGATTTACTGTCTTGATCTGATCTTTCTTTTCTGCGATGGTAATGTTTTCAAATTTTTTCTTACTTTCTCTATTCTATTCATATTTGTTACTGACCCACACGATTATAAATTAATTATAATGTCTGGTCTGGCAGTGAATAGAATCTCTTATCTAATTCAATTGAACTCGACAAACTATGTACAAACATTAGCTTACTTACATAACCTTACGTTACATTACGTTAGTATTTGCGAACCGCAGAAATATTGGTTTCTGTTAATAAATAGAAATATATTTTAGTATTTTTATATTAAGAAAATTGCAAAGCCAATTAATTTAATTTTCTACTTTCGATAATTATATATTAATCTAAGAAGCACTTCTAAGGGCGCTAATTAAAAATATAATGGCGCCTAAGATAAGGAAACCAACATTTTGCATCTCACAATATGCAAAGCCTTACAAAAACCTTTAGTTAGGGGTTTCCGGGGCAGGCACAGTTCAGTTCGGGGGGAACGGCAGCTCCCTCCCGACTGGCTCCTGAGGGCCCCTTCCGCCCTTCTTTACAGTCTGGCAGTGACTTGCTCCTTGTAGTTGGACTCGGTCCGAACTCACAATTCTTATCTAGAGTCTTACAAAAGTACCTTATCTTACCTTACATTCCTAAACCTTACGTTACTTACAGATAGAATCTTACCGTTACTTATCCCTACTTAGCTAGACATAATAATACATAATATGGAATTACTACAGAAAATCCGTGGCCCGGCCTTTCGTATCTACAAATAAAATGCTCATTTAGTTTCATAAATATAATAATAAAGTGTTCTTGCTAACGTTATAATTGTCATTGAGTCTAGAATGTCCCTCACTTCATTAAATACATAAACTGCTAACTAGCTACCTAATTTTTAAGTAATTAGCAATAATTCTCGGTCTAGTACAATTCCGCCTACTACATTTTTAGAAGTGATGCCAATTCTAAAATTTGTGACGTTCACAAAACTTGTCTGTAATTATTTTAGGTATTTGTGTTAATATGTATTTGGGTCCCACCTCTCAATTTTTATTGAAATACTTGACACCTACCCAATAAATAACCACAAAATTGCATACATAGTCAATATGGTAATCTTTAGAAGACATTTTTAAACTGACATTAAATAAAGTCTCACCGAATGTGGTTTTTTGCTACCAAGTCGAAGTTATTATCTGACAATGAACAATAGAAACGTTTAACGAGTATTATCAATTTAGTATTTCTTTTTTTTTCTGAATAGAAACGGGATTTTTCAGCTTTCTTGGGGAATATTAATATTAGCTATGTTCTATTTTCATTTGACTTGATTTAAAATAAAATAATTTTTCTGTTGCTGCTGCCTAATTAACACAATTCTAACTTACATAATACATACCTATGTGTTTTTATACTTATTAGTGATAGGCAAGGCAAGAATTAAAGTCAAACCATCGTGCGTTAAAATTTCATTAAAGTAGTAAAAAGGTTTCCAAGAAACTCCAACAACTAACACATCTGTAATTAATAAATAATTAGACTAACTAACTAACACTAACTTTCACGCATGCATAGTAATTAATCCTTACAAGTAATAATAAATAGTGATAATAATTTAAGATGAAAGGTTTTGCAAAGTATCTTTGAGACCATGATTTTCATTTTGTATGTATTTAGATAAGGATTTTTGAGACATTTTTCTGTTCCTGTCGCTTGTAAAAGTATTTATTTATTATTTAACTGACTACCTATAGGTCTTGGTTAACATTTAAATAATGTAATATATTTTTGTTAAACGAAACACTCGTTAGCTCAGTTCGTTGTGTTTGAATTAGTAATTAATTCATTTGAGGCCTATTGTGGTTTCCCCAGATTAGTTTACTATTTTAGTGTGACAGGCGATTGAGGGTCGCAACATTCCAACCAGGTGGGCGGGCCTGCTCCACCTAGTCTAGTTAATCCTTCCTAGGTACTCTCTTATAAACTAGTGAACATCTTTGAGTAGCTGGAAACGTACCGAAAACCGTTTTTGTACGAATGCCCGTCATTAAAATTACAAACTACTTAACTATGTGGCTATAATTAAAATTACTTTAATTAATTAACATTGCTAACTACAAGCCAAACTGACAGATGAGTGAGCTCAGGTGGGAAGATTATTTATATAGGAAAATAATTCCTAGCAAAACGTGTATACTGAACGCGATGTTCTGAACATTCACACAAACACACATATCATAACGCACTTGGACACACACTACGCACATTGGTGGCTGGTTGCTTCTTTTGGTTGTTTTAGTAAGTCATAAATACTATCAAAATCCGTCCGCAATAAATAAATATTTTACGGTAGGTAGAGGAAGTATACTATACGTATAACATATAAAAGGAGGAAAACGTAGGAAAATAAGGAATGCCTTCATTAAACATTAAACAAGTACCTAGGCAATAAAATACTTTCAGTAAAACTCTAAAATATATTTAAATGCGACCAACCAAATAATTAATACGAGTAGGTACCTATGTCTACAGCTTAATTTATAGTTAGCTAATGTATGACATTATAGTAAAAATGGATCGAGCCACCAATTACTACAGTCTACGTAAATAATTAATAACGTGTTCTGCACTAGCGCCCTGAATTTGAATAAATTGCGAAATTACGGAAGTGAGAACTTGGGACTCGACTCCTTTTTGCTCGATTCCTTTTGCATAAATAATTCCTGTCTAAAAATTTGGTTTAAATATTTATAAAATTCGTTTCCCTACAAATAGAGATAGGAAGTCCAGTTTGCATGTAAATTACTAGAACAGGAGCGTAACTATTTACTAATTACTCAACTAAATGAAAGAGCCACAATGTCATGACTGCAACTGCCCCTCAAGAAATAACATGGCCCAATCTGGTTTGGAGGCGGCGGCGGAGGATTTAGATTTGGAGGCAACGTTCGGACATGCGCAGGAAGAATTGCAGCACTCGCTGGAGTCGTCGCACTCGTTGTCTTCGTCTTCCAGCTCCTGTTCCTCCCGCCGTAGAGCGAAGAATGAGGAGGCGGAGGAACCCGAGGAGGCGATCGAGAGGAGGGAGGAGGTGGAGGACGACGAGGAGGAGGACTCCCCCTTCACAGAACACAGAGACACGGTGAGAGGCGACGACGCCGCGGAGGAGGAGTGCGAAGAACTCGAAGAACAGGAAGAACCTCCCGAAGAGGAGGACGGCTTCCACTTTCGCTGCGCCTTCACCCGCCGATCTGGTGGAAACATGTGCGGGTACAACAGCTTGATTTTATCCGATGGGATCTGACGCAGGGGCACCGCCTTCGTCCGATGAAATTTACTTTGTGGAATCCACTCGTCTGCAAAGCTGGAAATTAAACCAATAACAAAGTCAGTTACGAAAACGAATCTTAGCCTCGTTCCGCAAGGAGAAACAATCTGTTTATGCAAATCTCTCAATTAGGATTAAAAGATTAAATATCTAGAGTCCATAAGGCACGTAGGTACTTAGATTTCTTTTCTAAGAATTCTTTAGAAGTAGAAATATCCCCCTTTCTTTAATTCTCGTCTCCGTCTTCAAGGAAAATATCGTTGAAAAATATCTGGACATAAACTGAAGAACAAACTTACATGAGTTCTGGATGCCAGTGCACCAAAAGTGAAGGTTCTTCATTCGAACAAGTTCGACGTGCTAATACCTAAAGAAATCAATTAGAAATCAATTAGTTAAAGGATCATTTAGCAGAAGTGGGATAAAGTTATTAAATACAATCTTGAGATTAAGTAGTTCTTACTTCGCCTCTAAAAGTACAGTCGTGAGGGCTGATGGCTTCGAAGGCCACGACGCTCGCCAACTTGTGTTTGATCACCTCCATGGTGCGTTTGTCAAAGAAATCGACAAATTGCCCTGAAAACCGCAAAGTAAATTATTAGAGCAAAACCATCAAAACTTTTCTAATTACGTTTCGTATTACGCAGATTATGCAGATGCAGTAAATAAGGAGAAAGCTTTAAAAGTTTTTAGAGGAGTGTGCGTAAATAGTGCCACAGAAATAATTTTCAGTTTTTAAAGGAATATTTATAAATAATGTTGAATATAAAATGTTTACCGGTGTTGAGTCGCTGTTTACGACACGCCTTTTTCTTCCTGCGAGCGGATTTTACGGGACTGGAGTCGACCTTGCGATTGGTCAATGAGGAATTTCCATTCGTTGCATTTATACTCCCATTCGTACTGATATGACTATTTACATGTCGTTCTAGCGTCCCCTGTAAAATTAAATTAAAGTTAGAATTAATCCCTCTGCTCCATTTCCTCAGTTCCTCAACAACCCAACCGAAATCCCTAATAATCGAATGTTCATTCGGAGATCGTTATGCACACGTTTTTTGTTCTGCCACACATCTCAGCACATCAAATGAACAACTCGTGACAAAATGAGATCAGTTCGGCCGCATCTTTCGTCATTCATCTTCACATGAGTAAATCCTATCACCAGCCAAGTCACACAACTTTAACTTTTATCGAAACTCTTGTAATTATGGCCCCCCTTGTAACTATTACTGATATATAGGTACAGTACAGTAGTTGAACGCTTAATATTCACCAATCAGCGGACAGAACACAGAAATCAGACAAGTAGTGACACAAACACATGCATTAACTAATCAACACAGTAAAATGCTAATAATTCTATTTCGTAGTAATTACGATTTCAATTTTAACCTTATATAGCATTTTAAATTCTTGACGCGTTTTATGTAACTCTTTATTTTACCACCTAAATTATACAAAAATAAAAATAGTAATTGGCAGAAAAATTGGTGGATTTTTAATTTTTACCCACCACCTGAATAGAACTCAATTGAAAAACTTTTGTAAGAAACTCAATTTAGTTGCCTTTCAAAAATATAGTATGGGAAATCAAAGCAAAATTGAATCAGAACAAAATCTCACAATACATGCAAAAACGCCCTACAAATTGTAAATAAATATTCTAATATTTTTTGACAACCATGCAACAAATTGAAACTGCTCCTGTCCGGGTATTGGTTTAGAATTAATATTTAATTGTAAGTAGTCTAGGTATAAATTTTTGCACATTTACTATTTTGTATTCTACACTACAGATAGGAATGAGCCCCGCCCAAATTCTGTAACTTGTTTTTGGATGGCAGACTTCGAATTGCATAAATAGTCCATTTATGTAATTGAAATCTTGTGCTCAAATATAAATTCTAAGTATTATTTTAATCTTCTTACTTGAGATGAGAAGGAAAGGCCGCATCCGGGGAAGATGCACTTGAAGGGCTTGTTGCCACTGTGACTGAGGACATGGCGTTCCAGCCACGAGAGGGACGAAGACTTTTTGCTGAACACTTTACATCCTTCCCAGAGGCAGACGTAGCCCTCCGTCTTCACTTGAGGAGCCACATGAGTCGTCTGCAAACAAAAACACAGCACACAATCAATTTATACCCTTTTGCAAAATTGCAAAATGAGTGCCAAATTCTGAGAAAATAATTCTGACTGAACTGAACTGAATTGAACTCGAATTCTGTGAATTGTCATTGTCTCTGTATGAAATAATATAGTAAATGAATTACACACTAAATCAGATGGGAGTGCAGATAAGCTGCATGCGATCGGATTTGGACTGGAATGCACGTATGCACGTCCGTCCTGTCCTAATGTCTCCTTTCTTCCGAGAACCTAATTACCGTGATGACTCTATCTTTACTTATCCCCGAATTACTTATCAGTTGCTTAAATATTTCTAGTCTTTGCAGTCTGAATCCACTCCACACAAAATGTTTACTCACTCAGCTCCTTTCAAATTCGAACTAAATACTAAATACACTAAATACCCACTCACGAAGGACACGATAGCCCGTATAGAATTTATGTAGAGAACTTTAGTATGTAAATGGCTATGTTTGCATTTTGTCTGGGACACGGGAGTATTATAGAATAGCTACCTAGTACCTAGTATATAGCTGTGGTGCTTACGCGGAAAATGAGTGAGCAAAGGCAGTCTAGCCGGTTTTGCATTATTGATGTGACATTTTAAGGAATTTGAGATTGCATGCTTTCCCCGCAAGCATAAAACACCGTCTAGCCTCCTTCTCGTCTACTCCACTTCCTTTTTTACTCTACTTTCCTTACATACATACCTTACTTTTAATACATAATACATCCCTACTGTCTCCTGTCCTAAAACTAACTTACAATAACTATAGTATTATTATACTCCATAATATACTCTGTCTGCATGCGATAAATTGTATAAAAACTTTAATCATTTATTATAGACATTTAGTATAGACTAAACTAGACTGGATTAGATTACTCATTTAATTAAAGGGAAAGTCGTTAAATGTGGAAAACCTCAACTACTCCTTCTATTCATAAAAACCAATTGGAAATTCTATGTATACATTGCTTCCTCACTTTGTACTTATTACAAATTAGCTATATTAATATACATCTATAATAATATAAGCAGGGAACATCATTTTAATCTATTTTTCCTGTTTATTTATCATTTCCCGTTTAAAAAGTTCATAGTGAAAGCCCCATTATTCGATTTTGATTTTAAAATCTGAATATTTTAAATACTTGCGTCGGTGAAATGCAATGTACTAGTTGCAGGAGATGTATTACAGTCTGAATGAATAAATTAAATTCCACTTAATATTTGGCCATTCATTTAGATTAGAGTCTAGTAGAAAGCAGATGTGTAATTTTGCAATGTATTGCATTTATGATGGATTAAGAAATGGGTTTTGTAGGTCATTTACCTAGACTTTAGAAGAATTGGGAGGGAGCTTACTCATCATACCGAATGAGATACACAGAAAAACATTGCTAAATGTACAATAATTGCATGAAAACCTAACTAACTAAAAAGGGTGAATGGATTATCATTTCGCGGAAAAACTGTACCATTAAAGGAAATACCGACTTTGTGCACTTGCATTAATGATAATAATAAGTATGTTATTAAAGACAGTACAAGAGCAGCTAACTGCTACCTTAACCGTCCAACTATATATAATCCTATTTAATGTTGGAGAATAAAATGTGAGTCACAAAGACATTGTTCCGCTGAAATGTTATTGTCCTGAACTATCTTACTTTAACTATTTACAATTACTGGGAAACTCGAAGCTTATAATTATCTTTATGTAAGCAAAGTTACTATTTTCAAAAGATTGCTATACTCTAAAAGGTTATAATATTGATATCTCCACGAGATTTCGAAAACATTGCACCTACATATCAATTAATGCTTCAAAATCATCATAAGTTTACTTAAAGCTGAAAGTATATGAACATTTCCTTAACAAAACAAAAATTGTTAATATGATGAAATCTGGGTATGTTAAAATTAAATAAATAATTGGATTAAGGTGGATTAAGGGGGATTAGTGTGTAAATATGTCGGAATACATACCTGGATATGTTCTAGAATGTTGAGATTAGTATCATGGGCCACACAGTCTTTCCACATGCAGTTGGTGTCCGCGGATTTGGCAGATGTTTTGGCAAGTGTCTGCTCTTTAGCGGCAAAGAGGCCATTGGGGGCGGAGCCTGAAGTCGTTCGAAGTGACGTCAGCAAGGCGGGGTAGGCTACAGGAAAAGCGGAAGACGTCGGAGGAGGAACTGTTGTCATTGTCGTCGTCAGAGAGGTCAATGGCACCCGAGAATACTGAACTGCGCCGACGCCGCCGACGGCTTTGCTCCCCACTTCTGGGGATTCCTGAGAGAAGCGGCTTATAAGAGAAGGGGGCGGGCTACTGCTCCCGTAATTCCCCACCCCCAGAGCATCGTCCACTCTTCTTTTCCGAAGTTGAGACGCTTTCGAAATCTCATGCGGACATTTGTGATTGGTTGTGGAAGGTGATGTGTCCGATGGCTCTTTACTGTTGTTGTTGTTGTTGAGTTTCTTTTTCTTGTTGGAAGATATTCCTTCGGGAAGCGACCCTGCGGTGGGCGACGACAAATTATTAAGTTTTGCGGGAGTTTTGGATGGGGAGGCGGAACGGGAGAGCGAAGGCGGCACTTGCAGGGAAAGGGACAACGTCTTCTTGTTGATGTGGTTGTGATTGTGGTGAAGGTTGGCTTTTGTGACGACGTCTAGACAGGCCTTGACCATTTTATTGGTTTTATTAGTAACTTCTAAGGAGGAGGAGGAGGAGAATTCAGTCTTCTTTGGTCCAGTTATGAGGGGGGAGGAGGGGTGAGGTGAACTTTTGGGTTTGTGGTGATTAGGAATTGGCAGAGACTGAGCTTTGCTCTCCAGCACTTCCGAAGAAGCCAATGAGATCTTCACGGGCATCGTGTCCCCCGGGTGCTCCAGGCGAGCTTTTTTCCGTGCTGGAGAATTATCGTCACACGACAGAGCAGATTTTATTGCATTTGTTAGACCGGAGTTGTTATTGTTGTTGCCTGAGTTTGAATTTGTGTTTGAGTTGTTGTTGTTGTTGTTTGCTTTGTTAACGTGCAAATTGTTATTTGTCATTTTAGAAGAATTGTTGTTGATATTTGGACTGGAGCTCAGTTGCTGGACTTTGCTGGAGTTAGAATTTAAGTTGCTGCTGAGAGTTGTTTTGTTTGCGGGTTGTTGGGGGATGGGGGTCCCCTTCCCTTTGGTGCTATTATTGCTGGATATGGACAAGGATGTTTTGGGGACACTGAGGATGATGACTTTGTTGTGTTGCCCCTCCCCATGGAGAATGAAAGACTTTGTCCCCCTCAAACTGGGGACCTTGACGATGGGTTGGTGTTGGTAGTCCGTTTGTGTGAGATCTGGAATGGACTGGGGGGTCGTTGCCCCGTTAGCCCCGCTGGCGCTGCTTCCCCCGGGCGGGTAGTTCAGGGTTGCGAAAATATTTGTGATATTTTTGTTGGCCTTTGAGAAGTTGCGAACATCACAGGCAAAGGGGGAGGAGGGGCTGACCACAGACTTTGAGTGCACAGACCCGCCCACCACACCCGGATCCACAATCTTCACCGGGTTCTGGAAAGAACCCGAACCGCTCTTCGGGATTTGAAAGGAAATGAAGTTAGTGACGGGGACTTTGGAGCAGGGGGCCTTCCCTGAGTTCAGCCCTCCCCCTACGGAAATGCCTACGCCGCCGTTGGTTGCCGAACTTTTCCCAGGCTGCGGGGGTGGAGGAGAGGATTCCAGCACCGTCGACAACGCCGTCATTCTACCCGCCTCAGACTGTCCCGGAGGGGCAGGAGGAGCTGGTGCTCCTCCCGTTGACTCCGAATCGGTGTCTGTGTCAGTGCTGCTGCTGCTGGAACTACTGGAGCTGCTGCTGGATGAACTACTGGAACTGGTGGTGTTGAAGGTGACGGAAGGAGGACGGCTGGAAGCCAACAAAGGGTTGCGAGAGGAGGAGACGCAGCTGCCCGCATCCGAAGATGGTTCTGAAGAGGAGTCGCTCGGTGAGTAAGGAGATGTCAACTCTGTCGAGGAATCGCTGGTGCTCGGGCTCAATGTCGCCACCCCACTGCAATTTATTAATTATTATAATTATTATAATTATATTAAACCGTTTTATTTGTTAATTGGCGTAACATATATCTATACAGTACTACCATTTAATATCATTTTTGATCACTCATTTACAATTAAATTCTAATTGTCATCGGTTTCTATTATATTTGTAATCAATTATTTATTAAATCATTATATATCAATTCTAATCAAAATAAACCCGATTATATTCATTTTGGTTTGTACTCCCCTAATATCTTACAAATTACAAATACTTTTTTTTTTCAAAAAGCACAAAAACCTTCCGTTGCTCTAGAGAACACATTTTTAAGCATGATAATATGTTTTGTCAAACCAACAATTTTACTTGGTTATCCTAAAACAAACCTTGCTCTCATTTATAATTTAAATTAGGTACTTGCTACTACAACTAACCTAAAAACCTCATGAAACTTCTCCTTCACTTTACTTTTCCATTGAACGATAATTTCCTTAAAAATACAAATTGCATGCGGTGCCTATGTGACCACTATTTAAATTGCTGCAGTTCTGGTCACCGTAGATTCCCTCAATTCCTGATTTTGAGTATATTCCATTAATAGTTGCCAATTAACCATTCTCATTGTGCAAATTAAATAATATTACAAGTCGATGGATAAAATGCGGCAAACCCTAAATAAGTAGTTCAACCTTAATGAAGAATATATTGGACGAGTATAATGAGTATAAAGTGTAGAGGTGTGCAGTGGGCACCCGTAGATGTTAAATAATCATTTAAATGCGAAAGGACTCTAAAAGTTGAAAGGTGGGTACAATAGAACTTTTATTGTCAAGACAGTTATTGTTTATATTTCTCAAAGCAGCAACCCATTTTCCTTTCTTTGAATTGTCTATTGCGTTGAAGTATTTATTCTCAAATCCCAAGCGAAGCCAAATGTCGCTTATCCTAATCATTCGAAAACCGCCTACTTTCCTATCGACAATCGACAACCAAAGCAGCACACGAAAGGACTAATAAATAATATGGAATGGCATATCACCACTTTACTTCAGCCAAGTAAGTAAACGAAGAAACCGAAACTACAAAGAGAAGACACACCTGCGGTCTCCTACAGATAATGCAGTCTTGCTATTCAATTATTTTATAAGGAATTAATGACCCAACTTATTATTGCCTAGCCCAATGAAGCCACAAAAGAACCTTCCGTCTCCTTTCTTTCAGATAAAACAAACTCTTCACGAACCAAATATAAACAACTATCATTCTGTATGCATCCATTCTGGTATAAAGGACTTTCTCTAAATGGACAATAAATCCAAAGGGTTTTAGAGCCTAGCAGCGTTCATTCTTGAAAGTGCAAATGAATATCTCGTAAAATGGACGAATGGCTACAACAGATTTGAGTTTGAGAGACGTTCATAAGGGATTTTGGCCTAAATGTAGCATTAATTTACAATTTATTTGGCCAAATCTGAGTAAGGTAACTATTTGGCAATAGTTATATAGGAAAGTGCATTTATTCAATGACCTTGGTCTTGTTTTGATTTTTTAAATAATATTTTCGCTTACATAATAGATTTACTCACAACTTATCAATTTTGCATTCAGAAGACTTTAATTATAATTAAATAATTAAATAACAGATCCGTTTGTACTTGCTGTATTGAAAAAGTTTCTTTCATAACATTTAGCCGAAGGGTAAGGTATTTATCTGTACTACGTAGAATTATAAATACTTAGGCATAATATACCCTTTCATAAAGTAAATTTTAAATATTCAGTTAACGTGAATAAAGATTACAAAAGGGTAGCTTAGAAGTTAAGGGGAAGAGTTTTGTGCAAAAACTAATGCTACAAAATAAAAGATTTTGTGAGTTTTTGCAACATAACGCGGCGTAGAGCGGTTAGGTTGGCTAAATAATCTTAATTCTCAGGAGATGAGAGGGTGAGAGTTGCATTGGATGCTGGGCTCAAGTCAAGAAATGAGATCACTTCTTGCATTCTCCCTTCTTTGTATCTTCCTAGGTTCTCTAACTCTGTATTCTAGCAATGCACTTCGACTGGAAAGGTTTTGTGTCCAGAATATTGTAAGGTAGATATCCTCTGGAGTGGGATTGTGTTGCTCAGCCATTCCTGGAGAGAAGAAAGTCTGTCATGCGATCACGTTTACTCACTTATTCTTCCTCCGCCATCTCCTCAACAACTACAGACTCAATATACATTATACTAGTACATGTACTTACATGGACGCACGAATTCTGTACGACTGCCTGCCTGCCTATCTACTATCTAACAGAAACTCATCTTAATGAACTTTCTCCATACGTTACTGCTACAGATGCACAACTTTACAATATTGAGTAGGAACATACATCTAATAAATCACAACTATATATTTATATTTCTACTTGCATATTATGTATAGGTATACAGATAATATATTGTAGTACACAGATTCTATTCCACAGTCTAATATGCACGTAGCTCTGCAAATAAATATAAATAGCAAGCAGACCCGTCTATTTCTACAATACAAACAAATGAACCGAAACAGGAAATATATCTTCCTTGTGTGTGTGAAACCGCCTTTGAAGGTTCTGAAAATGTAAACAACATGCTGGCAGACGAACGTTGCTGCTTTCTTCAAGAAATGCTCCAATGTCCATGGAGAATTTGATACAAGGACGGCGAAACAAAATTGTATAATGTTTGCAAACACAAGTACAAAGTAGTGCAGATTTGTAAATTATTATCGCCAACCATCTTACTTACATAGTACATATTTATGTATTTTAGAATATTATTTCTAGTACTACTGTTCAACATCTTACAATTAATATTTAATTACCATGTGCTATCTATGTATACAATTTATAAATACAATATTTTACTACATAAACAAATGGACATAGTACAGAGAAGGACGAGATCGCATTATTGAAGCCATAAAGGAGTAGCCCATCCCACTTGAACATTCAAAATGCTCCAATTCCTTTTCCTTCTATTTCTCTTTGACTGTGGAGACTGTGGAGGTCGGAGAATTGCAGATACCAAATGTTATTGACATGGCACACCACAAACCACAATGCACAACACAAAACGTCCTTGTCCTTTGCTACAAATATAAATACTATACTACTAATGTCCTAACTGTCAATTCTATTTCTATGTACAAATAAAACAATGGTTGTCTACAGTACACATTATATTACATTTATAATACATGTATAATGTAGTGTAGCAAAACTAAAATGTCCCCTCCAGACTTGCATTTACAAAAACACATTTCACTTGCTCATAAAATCAAAAGAAAGAATGAAAGCAGATAGAAAAAAACAGGACTTCTATGCATCTATTGAATACTATCTAATCTAAGTATATTCAAATGCATACAAAGTATACAGAAAGTACATTTATGTATGAGTTCAATGCAACTGTCCTGTCTGTCCGTCTGAATTATTTCCATCCTGCAGTTGTAGAATAGGTATGTATTTGCGGGGAAAGCGAATGCTCTTAATTAATTAGTATTCACAACGTGTACTACCGTGTAAATTGTAATGCAGAGATGTAAAATAAACTACATTATGCACAAAAAGAATTCCTCTCAATATTTTCGGTTTATATTTCTGTAGTCCATGCAGTACAAAATTATAGCAACATTTCCACAAAAATATTTTTGCAATATCAATTTACTCTTGAATTTCATCTCGATGTTTTAATGCATGTCCTGCCTTTATTCGTTATTTAAAATATCTACAGTACAAAAAGTGTTGATGATAAGTATACATGACCGAGGGAGAATGCTATTCTATGATAGAGTTAAACTTTACAATAGAAGACCCAACACACTGCCATAAATACTTGAGTTCACAATTTATAAATTGTATTGTAATTTGTAAGGTAATGTGTCCAGGTGTTTGAATTTGAAAGGGAATTCAAATGAGACATTCGGTCGACTGCGACTACGACTAGAGTATATAGTGACATCGACATGAATTCCCGGGACAGATGAAACTGCGTATTCATATAATAATATTCGTTAGAGCAGTCCTTCTGTTTCTTTACAATGTCCCCAAATAAACACAAAGATAAAGTGCAGGGATGAATAATAAATACGATCACAACACGGGGACAACACGGCATTGACGATAAATTAGCTAATTGCAATACTGCACACTTTCCCAAGTATTCCACACTTACTAAACAAAGTAATAAATTAAACTAACCTTTGTCTTACACAAAGGATATACATACAGAATGTATATAGACAATGCAATTATGGAAATGTATAGTATTTTTTGCACAACCTAATTTTTTAAAGTCAATAAATTAGCAACACTGAATGCCAGCTAATAATTGCAAGTGCTTACTAATATAAAACAACAATAATTAAATTGCATGAATTATTACTACTTGTAAAAATATAATGGAAGTGTTACAACAACAATTGAAAGGCCATTTTTGTCACTTGAATAAAGCTTAACTGAACTGAACTGAACAATGGGTATTGGGCCACAAGACAGTTTTCCTATCAGAAAACTCAGCACCCCTTTAAGAAAACGAAATGAATAATAAAAACAAATAGTACTAACTAATAAAATGTATCACAAACAATAGAAAATTTTGCAAAAAATTGTCCAAATTTTTAATGCTGGAATAAAATACGCCAATTGCTAGTCTGGATACTGTTTGCTGAAATATAAGCATAGGTATGTACTACGGAACATACTTGCTTATAGTTAAAATATAGGAACATGTACCAGTAATTAATGTAATCCCTACTACAAATTGCAAAGCATTAATGCTTTCTCCTTACTTGCAATTATAAATTAAAGGATATTTTTTGCTAGATATATATTCCGAATAAGAAAAAAACGTATTAAAAGAAATACGAACTGATGTCATTCGAGATATTTACATGCATTTCCTATTGTCAATTACATAATACCAATTCATATAAATAATATGTTAGAGGAGAGTTTTATACTGCAGGGCTAACAGTTCATAGAATGTATTTGCAGGCTGTGGGGCTGTAGTTATGTGAAAAGTTGTACATTGTTGGGAAGCCTTAAATTTGTTACGTGCGGTGAAAAATCAATATTCGCAGAGACGCGTGTGTTATTTTATGCATCGGCTGCAGACGAAACGCAACGGAAGGAAATGCGATGATAGAAGTTAGGAGTGCATAATACATAGTAATACATTAAATGGAACTCCTATAGAAAGTGCCTATAGAAAGGGTTGCTTAAATGAAAATGAATTTAGCGAATCCTTTCACTGTCACTGTGCAAACACTAAACACAAAATGGAAATAGTGACATAATACAAATAGCTTTCTCAGGGAGCACAACTCTCTTTAGTTCATTCCCCCTATAAGGAATATTTTCAGCTCTGCTCTGGTCCGTACTAAAATCCTTCCATATATCATATAAGGAAGTTTGACATTTTTATCAGTTCTATCCTTATCATTTATCAATTAAATCAAGCCCACATTCACAGGCTAGGCTAAAATAATATTAGTTCTTGCTAAATCAGTGGAAAATTCCTTATTGGCAAGAAAAATCTTTATCTACAGATATATTGAGTTTTCCCCTTTATAATAATTGTTTCTATCCATTTTAGGTTGTAGGTCCAGTTGTAGGCTTTTAAGCATGCAAATTGCAAACCATAAAGACGCTCTTACCACTGTTCCGTATAGGGAAATTTATAGAGGACTCCTTATAGACAGAATGCACTGTGTTTAAATAGCTCAGTGACACTTCTTTGAACAGATACGTGTACCTATCCAGATCTACACAGGTTTCTTATATACTTACATAAAGTAGCAATGTTGTAAGTAGTCAATGAGGGGAAATTAAGTTAAACGAACACAAACAAGCTATGAAATACAATTCCGTTGAAAATAGCATCCGAATTGAGCTAAAATGACAGACGAGTAACCACAGACGAGCACAGAACAGACATAACATTTAAACAAAAAGCTCCGAAAAATAATCTAACTTCTATGGTGTTTGGTGTTGTCGTTCTCTGATGTGTCGGCATTTCGTAGTGTTAGTGTTCTGTTTGTAAATAAACAGCTACCCAACATATTTACCGTTACAAACTCCATGATTTATTCGCAAAAGAAAATGTAAATGTCTGCAATTTACTCAAAAAGCTTTTCCAATCTTTCTTCCCTTCAAAATATTTTTAACTTAGAAAATGGTCTACTAATTTTTCATTGGCAATTTTACAATTCTTAGATAGCAGTAGCATAGTAAAAAAGGTCGATAAATCATGAAAATTTAAATTTTTTATTAGACATTTTCATTTTCCCTTGATCTATTTAAATTTTAGATTGATTATATCTGTAGTACCAAAGAAAAAGAGAAGAGACGTGGACGCACTGTGCACAAATGTAGCAAAACGGAATAGATGTTCATAAATGTCTGCATTTATTGTTAGATGATGATAGGGAAGATGCATTTTCTGGTATGGGAAGCTAAAAGGATGAAAAAGATAAATAAGTTGAGATTCCAAGGGAAAGTAAAGAATCCTCTGTCTGTATAATAATATCTTATGTAGCGGCAAAGAAGGAAATCTTCACTCAGACTTTTAGCAAATTGTTTCCATTACATCTTGCACGTGTCTGCACTGTTTACTGTTACACGGAGAACACACGACATCTACCTAATCTTATATTACAGTAGTACTACTAAATATATCGAACAGAACACAACAGATATGTACCTATAAATAAAACTGGTTCTCTTTCGCAAGCAACTCTTCGAAACTTTGATAAATTCCCTTCCATCTTTACCGATTCATTAACATACAAGACGAGAACTGGAGAAGTAGAGCAATAAAGAACATGTAAATAATAAAACCTCAACTTATACTTGACTTATTCACAATCAATACACTTTCCTGCTTCTACTGAACTATAGATGAATTGCGGCTGAATACTAAATAAATAATTATAATATATAATAATTAATTATAATAATATTAATTATTACTGAGAATGCTTAGATTCTTTTTGCTCTAAGGTTCCGTTTTAAGCTATTAGAAGACTATAAGATTTAAAATTCCAAAATAGTAGATATTATTATAGAATACGAGATGAACGGATTGCATTAAAAGGGAGGAAGTGAATAAATGAATGAATGAAAAGCAGAGCCACGCACAGAAGAGAATAATTGAATAACAAATTCACGGAGTGTGAACTGGGAACGTGAACTGTGAAGTTGTAAAGGATATCGTCATCTCTTCCTCACTTGCTCATATCCATTTCAAACACCTTGCTTGCATGTATTATTATACTTTAACTCTCTTTCTAATAACAATAATAATAACAATGTCTTTCTCTTACACTATTTCACTAACTATACATAATGTAGGAGATTTAGTAAACAGCGTATGTATGTAACTATTTAAATATAACCTGGCTTGGATAATATGTAGACATTATTATTAGTTTTTACTAAATGCACAGGTAAACATTTATTTTTCATGAGACTCACATAGAATATAAAGAATATGCTAAGTTGTGTTAGTTTTAAACATTTTGTAGGACCCGATAAAGCCATACCATAAAGAAAAGATTACTATTTCAAATTTCAAATGAACATACCATGCCGGTTTAAGTAAGTAGTTGGAAAATGGTGTTACATAACAATAACAATGGATTTCAAGAGACTCGTCGCAGACTGCAATGTAAAATAAAATTTTAAATCCAAATGCACCGACCGACATTGCTATTTCAGTATTTCGTTAACTATTAGGACGTCCGCTCTGAATTCTGAATCTGTCTGCTCCTCTTGTCTGCCTCCCTGTTCTGTCACTAAACATATCTACACACTTTCTACTACACCTTCCTGCATAGGAAAACCAATTCTTATTTCATACATCTTTGTGTAACATACAAAAATACAGATAAAGTTAACCCACTAAACGGAAAGTGTCAATAGAAAGATAGAATCTATCAATACACTGAAACTGGTATTACGTATATAAATGCACAATCAACAATGCTGTCCCATTTTATCCATTCATTTTCATTCCCAATAATAATTTTCTTATATATGATATAAATATATGTAACTCTTATTAACTAACTACAGATATCTTCAGTCTGTTTGCCTTTAAATAGTAAATAGAGTCAAATAGATTGTAATTTGTGAATAAATTCTTATCGCTCAAGTATTCTACGTACCCTCTCTTCCTTTTCACACACACACACATGAGATACGGAAGAGAGGAAGATAAAAACGGACAAGGATTTTCTCTAGTGATATGATTCACTCAAAATGCATTTATATATTCATGTGTATTATGGAACGGAATAACAAAATGCAAACTGCTGTTCATATACTACTGTACAGATAGTAGGGAGTAGGCCAAAAATGTTGGAAACCCATTCCCCGAAAGACCCTCCATGGATTTTACAGAACAAGCGACACGAAAATTATTTCTAATATACATTACTTACAATTATTATCAGTGCATTAACTGCATTATGTTAATTATGTTCTATACGATATTTCTATCACATTCAATTGAAATTCTTTTCTAAATAACACATACACTCTGCACATTGTGTATTAACTTAAATTCGACAGTAAAATGGTAAGCATTATGCCTAAAAGTTATCTTTTGATCTAATTTCATTATTTCCAAATGTAGGCGCGGATCTAGCAAAATGTTTTCCTTTGAATAATTTCCAGGAATATGAAATATTCGCTAGACTGGCTGCACGCACTAGAATTCCGTATAATTGCAAGGTGTGAGTCAAATTGGCGGTCTACGCCGTCTGGCCTGGCTATGCAATGGCTTGACACGATATGGACATGACATGATGAAGCACATTGAATAAAAAATATCAAAACGGGTTTCCTGACTCACCACAAAGCAAGAAACATGTAATTCTTACTTACTAGGTATTATGTATGTATATGGTACAATTCCTCCCTCACACAAGAACATGGCCTGTATTCTGTATTATCTGTATATGTAAAAACTGCAATTCAAAATGTATAGATAGAGAAACGAAGAAAGGAAACACGTTTCACACGTCGTTAAGAATTTTGATAAACTTATCGTTGGTCCTCCACTCCGCTTAGCTTTATCAGCCAACTCACATCACAACACGATCACATTCATTCCCTTGTCTCCAAACAGAATCCACAATCATACAAATTATAAATATTATTTCAAATATTTACTTATAGAGTATATTGCAGCACAAATTGCTTAATTCAAAAAATGTTTCTTTGTTTATTTCCTACACAAAAAGCGGACTACTTAAGGAAAATAATCTATCAACTCGTGGAGTCACTAATCCGGCCTTTTTTAATTTTGTCTTTCTTTCTGTATAAAATATCTGTTTAGTAGATATTCGATATATGCTATGTACAGATATGTCTGCTCCTCTTCCTTTTACTCGTTTTACTTACACACAGACGGCGAAGACAAAAGTGAGTTGGTCTGAGCACGCCAAATGGCCAACCACAAAGGATGAAAAGACTATTAAAGGCTCACTTCAGAATGTTTCCTACCTTTCACGATTTTTCCTTGAATTTCTCGAAGGATAAACAGTTTTGGGAAAGAGGCTGACTAACTCGGGTACATTGGACTCAACTTTCTTCAGAATTTCTATAATTCACAAACATAAATACTTAAGGAGAGGTACGTATATAACTACCTAATATTACGGTATGTGGCTGGCTAGACTAGACACACTACACAACTTTTTAAATGCTTCCTATTCCTACACTTACACAAGTCATAGCATTTAAAAACTTTTAAATTCCCTTAACGAAGCTGGATTTCCGTCTCCACTCAATCAGATCAGAATGAAACAACACATAATAACACTAACACCCACCAGACAGACCACAAAAAGAAATATTAAACAAATTATTCCTACTATAGTATAGACATTCCGTAGAAGAATGGTTGAGTTAGCGTGTTATCGCAGAAATATCGATCTTGACATTACATACCTGCACTAATAAATAGTTTTGAAGTGTTTGAGTTGTTATTTGGTGTAGTAGGCACTCAAGGCACTCTCCAGACGCATGTTCCTAATGACCGAGCAATTAATGTCCATGAATGAATGACCATGAACTCTCCATTTCACAATCACGTACCTTAATTTCTATACTAAATATAACGGCACTTTTAAATGGCCAATTTGTATAGCCGGCCGGCTAAATAAAATAAAAGTACTTAAGTATAGTATATGTATATAACTACTACTAGAACTTGAATACAACAGTTACACAGTAGTTTCCATTTAAAACAATGAAATAGATGAGAATGTGATTATGTGATGCAATAGCATTTATTCAGTGTAGTGTAAATCCTTTGACTCAATTCCATTCCAGCACTTAGGCTTAAGTAGGTGTGAAAATGAAGTAATCTAATCTCTTTCTCGTTTCCTATTCAAAAATGTCATCACTCTAGATTAACATTATTCCTACACATTGTAATTCATTATCACATCACTCACTTACATAAATACTTTAGCAATGCATAATTTAACTTTATTATTATATCAGTAGTGTACAGTGTATAGTATAAATGTGTTTCCTAGTATATTGTAATTGTAGAGAGCGTGTGTAACATGTAGTGCAGAGATCAGCGACACGCTTAAATCATAATATTGTTTATCCGTTTATCCCTGTCAATAAAGCTCAATAATGGAATCTTATCAGACTTTGGCCTTATTTTACATAGTAAGTACGTCCACGTAGTATTTAGTAGCATTCTATGTGCAATTCCTATTTTTCCTGGCATGAAATGACGTACAAGGGTGTGAGAATTTAAATAGAGTGAATAATTATTTACTCAAACTGGTCCAAATATCTCCATCCGCCCATATGCATTGTTATTAGTTAGTTGTGATCGTGGTTGTGAGTTTTTACTCAATTCTCATAAATCTCATAATCTGAGTTGTTGAATCATTTCGTTATTTCTTGTGCAAATAAACACTTTCATGTGGCACAAGGCTTTATAGCAAAGAATACGTACCTGAGCCTCACACTAATCCCTTTAATGCATGAAACAATTAACAGATAACTAAAACTGCATTAAAGTATTTCAGTTTTAACACGTTAACTAATTGTCTGTAGTGTTTAAACAGCTAATTATTCGTTTATGACACTATTCCATAAATTAATAATTTGATAATGTATATCCTGGAGTCGAAAACTATGGGTATTTTTGACTAAAGTTAACGCCTAAATAATTTTCACCTAATAACTTGGCACAATTCATGCACATCTCAGAGTACACAATGTGGATACCTATTTAAATAAGTACGCACAAATTATATTCACAAGTTATGTGCAAAATAATTGTTATAGTGAAACAATCCACAATAATGCCAAATGGTTTATTATTTAACTACTGCAGTTGCTCACTCAATCCACATACTCACTCGATCTTTATAAGAATCAAAAGTCAAAGTCAGGAACTTGCTTCTCACTCACTCCCTAACATTATATACATTATTCCTATACACTTACATATAATATAGCTTGTGTGTGCAATAATAATAATAATAATAATAACCTTGCAAAACTAGAAAGGAATAAGGAAAGGTGGATAAGTTGTAAGCTCTGAAGCTGAGGAAAGTCGCTTGACGCATTTAATCGGAATTTCAAGTAATCCCTTACTCTTTAGCATATGTACTTACATATGATATAATAACACACAATAATCCTTGTCGAAACGAATAAATACTTTTGTCTTGTAATACAAATTGGTTAATGTATTTACATCTCTGGCAGAGCATGATGTTTGTAAAAGACTTATATTTAATGGCACCATATAAAAACTTACTGTGCCATAATTTTTTAGACTTATTTTACCATAACTTTATTCATTTACC
>JAQFYC010001393.1:0-35067 GCA_034694165.1 Tomocerus mixtus | reverse complement strand
CAATTTTTTTACTTTTTTCTTCCTTGCAACTAACTTATTCATTTATCCAGGAATGGCGCATAATAATGCATGCAAGTGTCCAGAGTTTGGCGTTCCATATCTCAAAAAGTATTCATTTGTGCAGAAAATAGATTACAGATATGAAATCAGCGCGCCTCAATTAGTTTAGGACGAATAATGCCATATCAATGTCGAGGTAGGCATCTCGCGGTGATACCTTGTAAGTAAACAAAGTGGCAGTAGTTGCAATACAATACGTACCAAGCTTTTTGTGCTAGAAATGTATACATACTCAACGAAAAATGAATATCATTGCATATAAAGCCAATTTGCTTACTATACATGTCGTAGGCATGTGGTACAATTAAATATCATCAGGCACACAATATCTCTTTATACCCGTTTTTAACAAAGTCTGTAATTAAGTTAATAATTCGCAATAGAAAATTCCCAGTGTCGATAGGCAATTTTTGCAGGTGTCATTTAGGTTTCAGATTTACTAAAAATAAATAGAAAAGCAACGACCCATATGTACAGCACGATTTCTAAGCCTGAGGTAATTGTGTACCTACGACATTTATGTACACAAAAGAATTGCTTTCAAATACTAATGCTAGGTAGGTAGGAGTCTTGCTTTCCATTCGTTATGTTTTTTACGACATGAATAATGATTTCGAGTTAGTTCCCCATGTTTTGTTTACATAAGGCAGAATTCATAAACTCACAGAATACACTCAGACTCAATTCAAGTTACGTAATGTACATATAAATAGCGTATGCAGAGAATTTGTACTGTACAATACAAACTATACTGAATCGAACTCTACCTACGCTATTTATATGTACTTTATTAGGAATATAGGAACAATATATATTTAGTATAGAATAATAATACCCTGCTTCTTTGTATTTGTTCAGCTGCTTTGGCCTTTACGCAAGTTTACCAATTTCATACATACTAAACTCACATTATTGTTTTCCTCCTACATACTAGAAGCATGCGAACATTTCTATTTCATTGAAAACAAACGAGTAGGCCACTACTAGAGAGGATTCGATAGGAAATACTCGACAGAGGAAAACAAATAGTTGGCTAGTGGGAACTCACCTTCCAAATCGACGACTCTTCCAGCTCTCTTGAGTGCTTTCACTGCTTCATCATGTGTCGCGTTTCGTAAATCTTCTCCATTCACAGACAATATTGCGTCGCCCACAAACAATTGCTCCGTTTTATCTGCGGCCATTCCCTAGTTTGCGTATCAACACAATAAAACAGAATGCATGAGAATAACATTACATTACATAAGAGTGTCTACTTTAAATTCTACATACTATGCGATTTGAGACTCTCTAACAGTCCCAGCCCACTGATTTTCAGTGAAAGAGTGAAACTGTTCAAGTTCAATCAATTCACCCAGAAATCACTTGCACACACGAGATTTACATTCACAGCACATAGGGACATACATACACGAGTATATTCATTTAAGTGTAGCAATATAAATACACCTAAGTAAATACACAGGTGTAATAGTAGTAGGCACAGTACAACTTGAGTTCATGGACCAATAGCAAATATTTAGCATAACTAAAGCGACTAGAATTTCACATTTAGGATGGATTTCCTCAAAGTTTAAAATTATGCATGCTTCGAATTTTCATCAATCTACTTTTATTTTGGTAAAACTGCCATGCACATTTTCCTTTTACAAAAAAAAAGGTAGGTTACCTAATACTAATATAGTATTATTATAATTAATTTACTATTTTCTGGTTAAATTCATCAATATAATTGAACTAATATATTGCAGATCAACTCAACAACAATGTACACCATTTGCTTTAACTTAATTTATCATTAAGGAGAAGGGGGCAGTCGTTAGTCCGGATTTTATTTTTTGAAACTTGCTAAAGTGTTGTACTAATATGTATTATCATGGAAGTGGCTACTATATACATTTCTACAGTAAAATCTGAGTAACCTAAAGCATGCTATTTTACCTTCTCCTTATATAAATGTGTAATTTTTATAGTATAAATAGATGAAATACATATGTACTATAAGCACATGTTTGACATTTGTGCCATGTCAGGTCAGACTGTCAGACTATATCGGAATTTCATAGTGTAACTCATATGAG
Source organism: Tomocerus mixtus (assembly GCA_034694165.1). Lineage (NCBI taxonomy): Eukaryota > Metazoa > Arthropoda > Collembola > Entomobryomorpha > Tomoceridae > Tomocerus > Tomocerus mixtus. The sequence continues at coordinate 32,926 of JAQFYC010001393.1, read as the reverse complement.
TTTGTATTGACGTTGGAATGGATGGCAGTCGATTTCGAATTCGAACGGAAGAATGCAATGGAATGAATTGAATTGAAATCAGAGCAAATAAATGATCCCACGTTATGTTCTCGTCACTCACTTTCTACTTTGCAATGTTTTCCCACAGTTCTATAGTTCGTGAGGTGATGTAATGTGTTACGAACTCTGCTTTTGGCTCTCAGCTCTGGATTTATATTAACTATGGGTGAAATGAAAATAAACTTACCTATATATATACCTTATGTTAGGTTAGGTTTACAATTCAGAATACAATAGCAATAGCTTTACATGCTTTATATAGAGATGTAGTAGTAAATCGGAACTTGAAGTAAACCTTTATAATGTCTACTTTATTCTGAAATGAACCTTTGCACAACCTCCGTTTGTATTTTGAACACAACCTACATTCTACATAGACTTCAGTTCCAGTTTAGTTCAGTTTGAGCTTCCTATAATAAACTGTACCTCCAGGAACTACAAGACCTACATTCTATGTTCTATGTATATTAGGTAGCTATAGGAGGTCGTCGTTTCGTTTGAGTATCGTAAGTAAGCAATGCCCTGTTCTCTTGGATTTTATTTAAGCTAAATTCACTGGATTCTCTCTATATTATATTTGCGATTGAGCCAGACAGGCTCTCTTTCCCGTTTTTTCTTTCGAATCGATTTCCAAGCCATTTATATACACTTTTATCAAACATTTCCTGCCTCCGTCTTTGACAACGCTATTCAGACTTCAGTTCCGAATCCTCAGACTGATCTGAATACACCCAACTCAAGCCAAAAAGGATATGTTCTATGTACAATGTACTACTACAACTACAATACCAAACTACAACTTCTACATAAATTCTAAACACCAATGCAATGCGAAAGTCTATAATATAATAGGGACATCACATCACATACTTTATACTGCACACATTGAGAGTACCTACTACATCCTTATTTAAACTAACTCTACAAGATTTTAACATCCACAATTCATTTTATTCCCTGAAAATTGAAAAGTCATAGTCATGGATCCTTCTACTCCTATAATATATCTTACTACTACTCCTGCATACCTAAGCGTTAGCTTTTTCATCCAGTTTCGTGAAGAGTCCTAAAAAGTTTCAAGAACTTTTACCTTATGTACATAACACACATACACACTATGGAACAGCAAGGTGCTATCTCTCACTTCGACTTCGACACCATTATCAATGCAATGCGACGTTATACAAACAACCTGACAAGACAAGTTAGATCACATACTATTTCTCAGCTTTCTAAATATAGGACAATGAACTGAACTAAGAAACTACTCTTTTTTAAGAATTGACATATCCCTCCATACACTTTTTCAAGCCTTTTGTCAATATTACATGTATAATAGGTTTGTAAAAGGTACTACCCTACTTACATATACCTACCTGATAGAAGTTTGAATTCAATAATACTATAGTGCAGTACAGGGGTGCACAGGAAAAGTGCAAGCAAAATTACTAAAACGGCACTTGTTAACTGTAGCATCTGATTTCAATCGACTTTTTTTAGCTTGACTAGATTATCCCTCCTGTACGTATATCGCATTTCTAGTGCAAAAATCCCACCTTTTCATATAGCACACATTTTATTGTATAAATAAACTGGACATGGGCAGATACACAGTACAAACGTATTAAAAATTCCAGATAGCAAAATGCCAACTATTTATCTAGCTATAGGGATACCAATACAAATATATTCAATGCAATTTACAGTACGTTTGATATATAGCATACCTAGGCTTAGGAAGTATAACCATTGTTAGCATATAGGAAAAGTTGGACAAGTCTGGAATCCAAATCAGAGTGAATGATGGGTTAGAATTTAGACTAGAATAGAATAGTAGGCAAGACACTCTGGCACTCTGGCCTGGTCTGGTTCGTTATTGAGAATGGCATCAAAAGAATTTCAACTTTAGATCGACTAACAACATTGCTCCCTTTTGAGCCATCAGAGAAAAGTAAACGAGAGAAGTTTTCAAGTCTAGTCGATTTATATTTCCAGTTTCTAGTTTTCTTTTTTGATCATTTATGATCTCTCACACTAAGCTCTCTACGGTTGCACATTTAGCCCTATCTTATACATATAACGCAGGAGATACACACATGGACAATAATAACAATAATGCAATATTCCTACATATAATATAGAACAGAGTATGGCATATACACGCAAAGTGATATCTGTTGTTATAAGTTTAATACAATTTGCTGGAAAAGTTTCCTTAAAGTTTATATAGAGTAAAGTACTTTTGCAGAAAGTAAATAAGCCCAATTTGATAAATATTTCATTCATTGTTTACTATTTTAGTTGCACTTACTACACATACGGCTCTTTGGATGCTTAAAGTTTTTGTTAGGTACAAGGTACAACAAAAGAAGGATATCTCGAATCCAGCCAGAACTCCAGAACTAACTTATTCTATACAGTATCATTAAGTAGCATCTTTTCGTTAGCTATTTAAGAGTATAACACATAACTGCGTAATAGCGTATAATAAATAGTTCGTGCGAACTTCGTATCTCAAGTGCAGGAACACAATTTTGCTATTATTGTCCATTCTTGCTTATTGCCTGCTGTAGAATAAACGAAGTAGAATAATTAACAAAGGAAAACTAACATCTATCCTATCCAGGAAACTATCAACAACATAAAGTTTATAAGATGGCAAGTATATAAGTATCTGTATACATAGATAAAGAGATGAGAACCCATGGTCCATGAACCCAAAGCAACCTGGTAAGTTTCTTAAACATATTAATATGGGAGAGTTACAAAATGAATTTATTTGGGAATGTTGTATTAGGGTTTGGACCAAAAATTCAGCCCAAATTCTCCTCCAGAGTTTAATAATATTTTAGATTCCTTACCGGGAATATCTTTGAGATAAGGATGGGCATTCTATTTTCTTTTCCTCCTTTAATGGAAATTCCAAGTCCATTTGTTTCTGTTTTGACAACACGAACCAATCTTGTTTCACAAGGTGTTGTATCCGATCCGCTGCCATTCTCACTTCCATTCCCATTGCCATTAGTATGTCCATGTCCGTTGACATTTACACCTGTCGTGGAAGCTGTCGTCTCCTCCAGGTCGTATAAGCTTAGACACAAATACTGTCCTTCCAAAGAGGCCAGGATTCGATGCCATGATCCCTTGATAAGAACTTCAAGAGGACCACATCTCCCAGCCCCTAGCGTGGAGCGTCCTCCAGACCATTGGGACTGGGATGTTGTTGAAGTATTGGATCTATTCGACTCCATCGTCTCCATTCCCATCTGTACTTCTGGAATTTCCTCCAGAAAAAACTCAACTTTACACAAAACCGTTTATTAGGAATTTCTTCTGCGGTTTTCTTCCCCTTTCTCGTGTCTTGAGCTCCGAAAGTTAGCTTTGGTTTTTTTCCTGGATAGTGTCGAAATCGATTCTGAATAACAGAACAGAACTCAAGTCCACTTTCAATTTAACTTTCTTTGATAGGCCAGGAAAGACCCAAAAGGAAGAAAGGTATCAGTTTAGTTTGCTAACAAAAGTAGTTTTCATCCAACCGAGAGAATTCCTTCAGATTTATTTCAGTTTCACCCGTTTCTTTACCTTTTCTTCTTCATTTGCCCTTCCTCTCAGTGTTCAATGCTCACGGAGTATAGTTGGACAACTTTTCCTCAAACGGTCACAGCCAACGACTACCAAGACACTACTAACAATAACAGTAACAATAATTTAAAACAATCAACTTCTTCTCACGCACGACTTGAGCACACTTCTACTAATACTCCAGTTCCAGTTTTCTTTTCTTTGGCTTTGGCTTCCCTTCAACAAAACTCACATCACAAGAGTGCCTTCCAAATTTCACAACTTGTTTCCGTTGATTTCTCCCTTCCTCTTCAGACTCTTCACAATGCCACACATGACATGACACATACACATACCACAAAAAATCAGTTGACTTTGACTTGGTGTTGATATTATTATGATATCTATATAAACTACATATAACTTAACTAACTAACAAGAACAACTGTCGCAGTATTATGGTATGGGGCAAGGGCTCCCAACTTGGCGAGTCACTATGTAGTTTTTATTTATTAGCTCAATTGGCAATTGCCTTTTGTAGAGACGTGGCTGTGGTTTACCCTTATGACACTCTTAGTATTCTTTATGATAATACATTCCAGAGTTCCAGAGAACGATAAAAAAGTCTTTTATAAACATAAGTTACAGTAGGATATGATTGTTATGGATGGAATGGTTCTTTCTTTCAACTCTTCATTTAAATCAACCTAAACTGGAACAATTTAAAAACGCACTTCTCAGATTTCATTCGACGACTTATGTATAAGACGTCTGCTTTTGCCCATGAAGTACAATGTTGACAATGTATTTAGTACTGATGTTTCTCTTCTCACTTTCATAAATCCTCTAATCGATTTTTCCAAGGAATCAATCGCAATGTACCCGGGTGAGACAATATTATACGTTGTAAGCTTACTCGATATAAGTATAGTGTAGTAAGTAGTATATCTTCTAAATATATAGTTTCATTGACTTGCTAATGTAAATGGTTTCACATAGAATGAATTAATAGGAATAGGACTCTAACTCTATGTAGTGTAAACTTTGCCCTTTACGTTCTTAACGATTTTATCCTCTAAGTTGTGTTGTTGAAAAGCTGGGCTTTAGATTTAGTCCGGCCTATCAATTGTTCTCTTACTCGTAAAAATCCTTTTAACAATATCCGTACTAAGGTTTAACTGTTGATTCATCTGCGACAGATTTTCTTAAGTGCCAGCCAGGCGCAGCTTAAACTTCTTCACCTCCGATCCAATCCAATGCACTAAAATTGCACTTCTCAACTCAACTTAAGCTTTGTATTGCAAGTACAAATACAAATGGTGACATGGAGAGGACTAGATCTGCAGTTGTTTGTATGTAAGCTGTACTTGTATAGCACTAGTGTATGTATTTTCTTTTGTAGCCTTGAATTAATCGCCCTCTTAGGTAGGATTCCTTGCCTTGAGTTTGAGTTTCGTTTAGGGCTTAAGCCTTTTCAGTAGTTAACTTAGGAATAAATTTTGAAAGTCACACCACACAACACTCCTTTTTTCGTTCCAACACTTCTTGTCGTTTCATTTAATTTAATGTGCTTCCTTTTCAGTCTCACTTAACATTAAGTCCAGTCAACCCAGTTCAGTATTTATAGCCCTTCGTTAATCGAGGTGCCTTACGATTTACGGTTAAGCTAATGTTAACGTTAACAGAAACAGCATAATAGTAAGTCAGTAAAGTAACGATCTGTATGTAAGTATTTGTATATAATGTGAATGTGATTGTAAAACTCGTCTTGTAACTTGTAACTATAAATCACTGCAGTGCAATATTTTCCTTTCTTCTGGTTTGACTGAGCTCCTTGTTTGTAGCGTGGAGTGGAGTGGACTTATGGACTCTGGACTCCAGTCAATGCTATAATCAACATATAACAATACCAAAAATTATTACGGTCATTATCATTAATAAGAATGAAAGCTAATAAAAATTACAGTCTTACTTCTTACATTACATTACATTATGCTAGAACTGTGATACTTTACGAAAGAAACAGAACATTGGGCAACGACAACAACCATTCCTATCCGCACGACGAGACGACGCCCAAAAGCTACTCAAAATATCCGAACTAACCTTTTCATGGTCTATACTGCACATTACTATTTCTTGTAAGGATAATGGAAAGTAGATACCAACAAGATACGTCTCACTTTTGGCAACTATAAGTAAATGCAATGGAAAATGAGACTTGGTTAACATAATACCGAAATACTGCTGACTAGAAGTACATACAACTCAAATACATACATAATTAATTACACACAGTGTTATAAATGTGGTTGTTTACTATTTCTGCCTGTATACTTAATTTTACAATATATATACCATACTGGCTAATTATGCAACTAATGTTATCCGCAAGTCAGACAGTGTCCGTATAGAAATTGTCTGCTAAAGAGTGGCCAAATTATAATAAATAATTTCCTCCTATTGTAATATCTGTAAATGTGCCAATTTTTCATATGGAAAATGTTTACAGAAGGTTTTCAATGGGGTGGTAATATGAATCTTGGGTAAATGGGAAAATCTAGGCAAGTGTATTGCATATTGCATTACATTACATAAGAAAATGGGAAGATAGTACGATGAAAACATAAAGAATGCTTATGCTATGCCGAAAAGGATGACATTTTCAAGGCTTTTTCTCTCATGCTCTTTTGTAATGTAACTAATAATGTCGTGTACAATCACAATCTACTATAGTATAGGTACTATTATGTTATTACGTTACCGAAGGAGAAGAATCCAAATATAGAATTTATATAGAGACCAAGCGTAACTAACTAGGTAACCAAAACGTTGTAGTAAAGTAAAGGAGCTAAGTAGGTACATACATAGTTACATAGAGTAGAGAACAGATACAGATAGCTAACAAGCAAAGTAACATAACAACTGGAAGGCATCCTACAAAAAATAACTAGACTAGGGCAACTAAGATAAGCAAGGCCAAAATTAGATTCCAAAGGAAGGCATAGCAGAGCAAAGGAGAGTCTTATACTAAAGGGAGAAGACAAGGCGCTAAAATCTGGAAATTTGCTCTTGGGTATTTCTCGTTTATTTATTTCGACATAAAATCATAAAGGACACTTTTCCTTCGCTGAGAAGAAATAAATGATCCAGAAGGACTTCTGAAACATTATTACGTAAGAATAAGAACAGAATTACAATCACAGATACATATATGTATGTAAGTAGTTACAAAAATAGAAATTGCAATAAACAATATCTTTTAGAGATAAGTAGGGGCTTCATGCAGTTTATGAACTCTTTAGTTGTAGTGGTTAGGTATGAGAAGAAATAAAAGAAATCTATGATCTCTGTGGCGGATGTAGATTTCTGGCCTTGCTTCGGTTTATAGTAAAAGTGCAAAGAGAAGAGCCTGCAAATCCTTGCGCCTTGTCAAAATTAGGGTTGCACTAGTGACTCTAAGCCCTCATAATTCTTCATTATTTGCTCTCCAAACTCTTTATCTTTATCCATTTTTTGGGCTGGAGTTCGGTTTACTGTGGTTTGTTCTGTTCTGTTCTATTGGCTCCACTTTCCTTTGCTTTGCTTAAGAACGAGTTCAATTCACAGAAGATCACAAATTACTAGAGTTCTCTTCTGTTAGGGGAATTATAAGCCAAAGCTACGCAAACAGAGACAGAAGGCACAGAATGAGCCTTTACTTACACTAGGTGTATTATTTGTACAAGAATGTTCAAAAAGATGTTCCTCTCCTGGATAAACATAACCAGTTACTTTTTGTGGAGCTACCAACGAGGCTAAAATTTTCTTTGGTTACTTGAAAACATAATTGAGTTAACACATCAAAATCTATCATCCTTTCCACCGAAATATGGCACAAAATTACCTGGAGACATTCCCGACTTTTTTTAAATTAATATACCGAGGTACGAATATTTTGAAAAATGGAAGTTGTCCCTTCAAGAGTTTTCCCTCATAATTTTACAATGTTGTTTTCCTACCGAATTTCTCGACTAAATATAATCAGATAAGCCAAAAATCTGGGCAGGTTATTCTTCCAATAACTTGTAACTTTGAAAGTATGCTATCCTTGTAGGAGGTGAGCAATCTCCTTTTGAACATCCCTGTACCTTCTAGTACTACAAAGTAATAAATACATTCCGAGTCCTAGCAAACGGAAGACAGAAGAGTTCCACACTCGAGTAGGCTATAAAATATAGTAAAAGCCAAAGCCAAAGGAAACTCATCGTCAACACTCATTCCATTATATGCACTAGCACTGATAAGAATGCAATATAAAAAGCATAACACAACACCAGAAAAAGTCAGCAACCTTTTCTTTCTTATTTTTAGTGGCTAATACTGATACCTAATACGTACGATCTTACATAAGCCTACTTTATTTTGCTTTACTTTTCGTTTTGCTTATGTAACGTACGTACATGGTGCCTCCTTAGGTAGCACACCACGAGTACTTTACCTACCTAAAGTAATAATACCCAATAAATATAACTCTTTCACTTTTGTATTTTGTTGACTTTGCTTGCTACAGATACTCTTGCAGTTTCTACTTCTACTGTACTGTGCTTATTGTAGTTGAGTTTACTTACTTTCCGGCTAAACTCTCCGTCTGGCTCTGGTTTATTTCCCCAGAAGGAATGAGACATTCCCACTAGAAAAGTCGGCAAGAACCTGTCGACCTAAGTGTGAAAAACTGAGTGTACCTACCGAACTAAACATATATTTTCTTCCTCGCTCTGCCTTGCTAGGTATATAGCATATCTCCCTATTCCCCATTCTTTCATTTAGTTAGCTCAATGAGTTGAGCCTGGCCGAACTCCTTTTTTCCATTTCGGTGGGATTTAGTAGATAGATGCTAAGTAAATGCTTATTAGTAAGTACCTAAACCTAACATATGGAACTATTTAACTGAGCTAGTAGAAATAACTAGAGATATAGCACTTTTAAGTATATAACACATATTATGCGGCTCAACAATGCAATTTACTTATTCAATTCAATTTCAAATTATAAATATAGCCATACTTTTAACTTTACAACTACTTTTGTGCAGTAATTTACGTAAACCAATTGATTTAAAGTGTTAACACAATTTGCCACTTAATGTGTATGTATACCTATATAGTGCATGGACATACAATGTGTATTTGCACTGCATTGTTAGTAGTGCTAAATAAATATTACATAAAACACACCTAGTACCTACTTCCTATATCGAAAAAGGCAGCAACGCAACGGAAAGACGTGATTGAACCTTCTTGCTTCATATGTATGTTTCGGTTTCTTAATTATCTCTTATCTTTCTTTCTAAAGAGTGCTTCCCGATGTTTTTTTGTTCGGCTGTTACATAGATACTGTTCTTAAATACATGCATAAATTGCCAGACAACGTTTCTTCAACTATAATTGTGAAGCTTCCATCAGAAAGAAAAGGCAATAATGCAATGTAAAAGTGTACACACTACACACTCCGTGTCGTTGATTGATCTATAGGTTCTCTCGTTATATGTGTTTATTTGTAGGAGCATAAAGAATAGAGTGTACTTTTAAGCACAATAGAGCATTCTATTCTAATGCATTGGGAAATTAATATCCAGATCCCGATTTCCAGTCAGTTATATACAAACAAGGGTGATGTATGAAGATAGATCGCCCTTTAAAATGTAGTCTGTAGTCAATAGGGAATGGGAATGGAAAAGTAAAGTAAATACCTAAGTAGTAGTAGGAGCCAGAGGAATTAGTTCATTTGACTGATGATGATTAGAATACCTATATAAAATATATACCTTATTTGTACTACTGTGTCTAACAGTCTAACCTAAGTAACACAGCCAACATTAATAAAGCTATATGTACCGATGATATCTACAGAAATCGTCACATTAGTTAACCTTTGAACAGAATACACATAACACATACATAAAGGAATAAATAATTCTCTTGAAAATCGACTACTAATATTTGTTCAACAATTGGTTTGTAATGTATTGCAGAGCATCAGTATCAATAAATGTTCATGTGGGCTCTACTCATCTTCAATTAGTCACAGTCATGAAAATGTCTGAAGGGTTTTTTATGTACCTGTATCTTTTATACGCTAACTATACAAAGAAAATAATTTAAAATGTAGTGTGTACAGGTAGGGTCATATTATGCACTTTTTGTGCATGTGTATTCAAGTAATAACAACAATATCAATATTCTTGCTTTCTTAATCTGGAGATACCATAAAAAACAGTGAACAAATAAGGATTATGATTACACGGACATATCAGTAATATAAATATTATAATTTATTCTTACAGCCTAAGCAGGTAAACTGGATATACTTACGTGTGTATTATGGGAGCATAATTTAAGAATGAGTGTTTTTTAGTAGATAAGCAGTAATAAAATATTTCATATATGTATGTTATGTAGCATCCACGTATGGCTTTGGCGATAATGTTTTATTGACTCTTAAGGCCTTAAGTGTGGACAATGTCAATACAAATAAAAGTTAAACGTAAAAGGAAATCTTTAAGTTTATGTTGTGTTTCGTTTACTCTGTAAAGCAAAGAAATTATGATGTAAAGTCGAGTAGCATTAGCAAAACAGTAGGAGTTACGCAACATATCATAGGAAAAAGTATTTCTTTCTTGTCTACGGGTTTTGTATTATAGACAGGTCCTTTTAGTTTTATGTTTTTGAGTACCACGATTAGCACTACATTAGTAAGATATCATATATTTGTATACCTGTTGTGTTTCATTTGGTCTTTGTATAGCACTGTGCTTAAAAGAATAAAAAATAATTTGTTTTTAACTTGCTTTTCTGTGCTAAGGGAAAAAATCTGAACAAAACATGTTGGCAAGCCAAAAGCAAGTTATGCAAATTGTATTGCTAATAATTTCCAATTCCATTTGTGTTTTTCTTTGAACACATTTTGTCAGCCATATTTCCATTACAATAATAAAAACAACAACCCTGAGCCTAAACCCAAGTAAGTATAAGATGATCATGCATACTCAGAAAATTACACTCATATCAGTTAGGATAATACAACTACGTACCTCAGTTTGTTTGCTTACTACAGAACTTTGTATGTCCATGCACGTATTGTACTTACTTGCATAATAATGGGGATTACTTAGCATATATCGAGTACACAGCCTTCTTTACTATGTACCTACTCGAGTCTCAGTCTCCGAGGATTACGTAACTGATACACAGTATAATATATCTACACCTAGTCTCTCTCTCTGCACCCAAATCTTTAGTAAACGTTGCTAGTCTACGGCCAGGACCTGGAACATTGAACAAAGTAACGAAATATAAAGGCATGGTAGACAATATGGGAAACTTCACGTATCTTTGTCATGTTGGTGATACTGATGTTGTTCAACAATAAGCTTCTCACGTAGCTGAAATGCTTTAGATGGAAATATACTCGAGAATGAAAGAAGAAGAGAGAAAACGATCCATAAAAGAATAATGTTGAAAGCTTTATATATATATCCTATATCTATTTCCACCTTTATATATGTACAGTATTCCATCGAACTTATTAAAATGCAATACAAAATACATTATCGTAAGTGTTAGAGTACATTTTCATATAAGAAATGCGTTAAAATGTACTTTGTACTGATGCCAGTTACCGGCATCTCTACATTGCCTGGTTAGGTTGATTCTTAAAACAATATTCATAGATATTCCTTCAGTAAAAAGCAACTAAGGCACTTAAAAAGGCACGCACATTTTCTATAAACATCTTTATAACTGAACTCCCCTGACTGACTAAAATCGGATACCTTAGAGTATTACCTTTCGTTTCCTATCCAAAATTCGAAATGTACTTGAGATTATTATGTAAGCATGTAGCACAAAGTTTTTGTACATGAAAAAGGTTTCGCTTCAAAAACTTAGAAACAATAATGTATGTAAAGTAGCTACAAAACAAGGCAGAGTTAACCAAATTTTAGGAAGTATATGTATCTATTGTTATACGATATCTACCTACTCACTTAGGAAGGTGTATACTTTATTATTATGCTGTGAGAGTAATATGTGCATAGGAAAGGGAATACCTGTATTCAGTGTAGAAAATTGAAATTATGATTCGGCCCAGGTAGAGTTCCTTAGTTTCGTGCATCGAACGAGAACAAGTGAACAAGACAAGAGCAGGAAATAAAATGAACGATAGATACGATAAAAAATTCACAACACAGCAGAAGTTAGTAGAGGCAAGAGAAAATATACAGCATTTGGAGCTCACATATCTTCATACAATAGGAACAGACCAAATAACACAGTTGATGATGCACTGTTTGTGTCGTAGGCTCATAATATCACCGGGAAAGGACAATTTGTTCCTTTAATGAGAGTTAAAGAAAATTGTAGGAATTTTTAGAACCGAAAAAAACCATTTTGCTACCTGTAAAGCTTTAGTAAGGTAATATTTTTTCTGATTTGAAGTTTATTTATAGGTGTTGTGACAAATTCTTCAATAAGCTTCCTACATCAGAATTTTTTCAAAAAAAAACCAATTAAGTCTCGGCTCCAAGGACTCGGTACAAGGTAGTCCTGTATAATTACAACGTATACACATGCTCATATGTTTAATATTTATCTATCTTGCTAAAAGTAAGATGGAGAAGATCCTTCGGAAGGAAGCGATTTCTAGATGGTCTGTTAATTTTTTGCTTTATGTACCATTTTGATGTGTATTGTATATCTATTTATCCGTATCTTACGTACCAGCGGATAGATATACACCTAAAGATGTTTATTTCAGAATTGTAATATAAAAATTGCCTGTACAAAGTTTCCATCAGCTAAAACTTTAATACTTGTAAACGACTAGATCTTTCTCTTTTCCTGGGTACGTATATCTCTCATCTCTAGCCAACTTGAATTTAAATACAAATAAAAGGAATCTTCGAGATCGGGATGAAAAAACGTGCGGAACGTAAAAATCTTCTTCCCTACTTTCAATTTCCTCTTTTGTTAAACTATGAAAACTATTTTCTTGTAAAGATGAAATGATGTTCTTACTTCTTACACGTTAGTTAAAGTTGCACTCACATATAACTACAACTTACACTCTGCACAACTTGCGAATAGCGATTGCACAGTTTGAACACATCACATCACATCAGCCTAACTCTTACTTAACTAAACTAAAGTCGAGTCAAGGCAAGTCAAGTCAAGATTCTCTCCTCTTCTACTCAAAATTTTCTCGTAACAACTTTTTGAGTTGCTGTTGAAGTTTTAACTCCTGTAAAGTAATGTAAAGTAACTTATGTACGTAATACTAACCTCCAGTTGTACTACTTCAAGTATACGTAGGTACGTACAACTCAATATTTTCTCCTGTAAAGCAAATCATGTAAATAGTCAAGTCAAACTCAAGTCAATGGAGATAGCTGTATGTAGTTACATAATCCGTTTGAACTATTTTTAGCATTTAACCAAGTAGGCTGCATCTTCTGATCTTCTACTAATGCACACTTGCAATAGTCTAGTCTAGTCTTTAGTGTTTTACTAAATTGTAATGCTAAGTACTCATCTCTGCCCTGTATGAGAACCATATGGTTTAAGTTTAAATTTTGCATTGAATTGTGAGTATGTATGTACTACTTACTTCCTTTTATTTGTATCCTGTAGCCTGTGTTGTACAGAAAATCATTTTTATATAAGACATAATATTCACAATAGGAATGTTGTTTCCCTTATACGATTATAAAGAGTGTAAATGTATAAGCACACTTCTGCAAATTAACTATAGTTGTAGCTTGAAGACTTGAACTGTTATCCTATTACTAAATCCAAACTTTTGGCATTGTCTTGTTCTACATTTAACTATGTATGTGCAGCAATAGGATTAAATTAAACTTATCAGTTATCTCTAACTTTAGCTAACGAACTCCATCACTTGAGTTGAGCTGAGTCAGCTTTCATCTGATACTAATTTAAGTTAATGGAAATTATGTATGAATGGGCTGTATGTTTCCTTCCTACTCCCACTATTGCATTTCAGCAATGCATATTAAGCAAAACGCTGTCTATATCTAGTACCTTACTCATTTTGTAAAGAATTCATTTGCTGCTTTCTGTTCAACTACGTCTGAAAGTACATAATACACATAGACATACCTAACTTATATTTTATACAATATACTATCAGTAGTAATAGCTTAAAGCTTGTTTGTATGTAACTTTAATATTTATTTGTATTGACTGTGTGATTTAGTAGTAATTTTCAATGTACAGGTAATGTTCATGTTAGTTTTATGCCATTAACACGTACATCCATTTAAAATAAATGTCATGTTTATCTGCAAAAGTATTTTTGTCTACGATTTTTTGGAAACTGATTCATAAAATGACAAAAAACCTGTCCCATGAAGATCTTTGCAAAAATATATTTAGGTTTCACATAGCAAATACTATTACGCATCTTCATGGATGCATTCTAGCAATTTTTAGTTTTCCTACGTCTTTCAACCTACAAAGCTCATTAAATATGAATTTAACCGAGGTATTAATTTTTCTTCGAATGGTATCTCGCAAACAGAATTAGACAACATTATTCACGATTCAAATATTCTTTCATTCTTCATCCGCCCTAACCCTTCTATCTGTATCCTGCTATTCTATCTGACCTGACAGATGTGAATAATGCAAGCAAACCAAATGCCTACACTCAAAAAATGACGATATACTCTTTTTGATGTACATTTCATAGCACACTCCATATAAAATAACAGTTTTTTCTACCATGCACCATCACTGTGATAAAAGCACAGCTTACTGAGGTATGTGCAATGGCTATAATAAATGGATATGAAGATATGCGGAACTCTCAAGTTTTTTTGCATGTATGTAAATGGTAAAAGGAAGCAGACTACATAGACTAGAGACTACACTACAACATAACATATGAACCGAACTAAAAACGCTTAACTTCACTTGACAGACTTATTTAGATTGTAGGTGGTAGGAAGGAAGGGATTCTGGATAGAATAGAGAAACAAGCAATAAATTTCAAATTCTAACTTCCAAATGATTTATGTAAAGACAGGAGAATGCCGAGAAAAGTACAGACAGCAATCAGTTTTACATATATAAGTATATATATGACTTGTGTAATGCAATGTAGATAGCACATCGCGTATATATTACATATTATTCCTAAACAGCTGCACTGTGATTAGAAAAGGGCTTGGAAGCGTATTTACTTAATAATGCCGAAATCTAATATGGGAATATGTCATAAACTAAATGTGTTTACTTGACCTGATGGGTTTAACTGCTAAATTATGCTTTTAGAATTTAAAAAACTATATGCAAGACTAATGAATACACTCCAAAAGTACATGCTTATCCTTTCATCTGTATAATTTCCTATAAGAATTCCAATATTACACAGAAATTACATAAGTCATCATAAAAGTATCAACAAAAACTTTGCTAAATTGCAAAATGCAAACTTTGAACCTCCTATCCTATTCCTCGTTCCACCACGTATTTCACCTAATAGTTCAATATACTTCGCTTTAAGAATGATTATTTTTCCTAGATAAATGTTTTACGACATTCTGCACTTCCGCAATAAAGATTTGCAGGATGCAAATGGCAAATAAGTTGCTATAGCCTTAGTATATTTTGAATTGGAATTAATGTAGGGGCCCTAATGCATTTTAGATTACTGCAGTGTAGGAAATGGTCCTTTCTATTTCAAAGACTTCCACTGCTCCATAAATTACTGTCATCAAGAGAAATTGCAATTTGCAATGTGTGTTATTAGTCTATTAAGGACCTGGTCTGGGTTGGTCTGGCATTGCACATGCCATCAGTATCAGTATATTGAATTGACTTCAGCTTTCAATACACTATTCCACTTCCACGTGCTAGCTAACGTTGAGTGCAACTTAGCCTACTAAAAATAATACAGTGAGATTTATTTTATGTTCCTTCCTAAATTGTACATATCAAAAATAATTAATGAGTTCTTAGTTCTTACTGACTTCCTCACGATTTCCCTGATGTGATGTGATTTAATGTGATAATGCTCGCTTCGCTGTTAGTTCTGAGAATTAAAGTGGATGCTTACTTATTATAGTCACCTAAATAAGTATATGTAGTATGTAATTAAGTACGATGCTGAAAGAACATAAATCTTAAGATTTGTACATACAGTACATAATATGTATGAATAGAAATAAATAATTATTTCTCTGTTCTCATCTCAAGCCGGGGCAAATTTCTATTTCAAGTTTCAACCAAGAAGGATCTAATTAGTTTAAGGAATGAGATCCCTAGGGTAGTATTACAACAAAATGGTTTCCATTCATCTAACTTTAGCTCTAACTAACTGCAATCGAAATTATATTCTGTGTTTACGTGTACTATTTGAAGTTATCAAAATAATTAGGCTATTACTATGATATCATTCACTACAAAATAGTACAGCAGAAGAATCATGTCATGACAGCCCACAATCCTGTCGCCTTTCCATCCTCACGCTTATCATGTTGTTTTTACGATTTGTAAACTATGCATTACGACATTTACGGTTACAACCATAACCATTCCATAGGAATACAAACTGCAACTGATACTTATAGCATTGTTAGACCTACGCAGTAAATAGATAATATCCTAAAATACACACATACAGAGCATCTCAAACTATGTAGACAGACCAAACCACTACTGTATGTGTGTACAATTTACAATTGTCGTAAATAGTAATGTTAGGAGCGTGTAGCTCTACTAATCACTATCATATCAAGTTTCAACAATTTATAAGCCACAAGGAAAGGTTAAGGGTGATCTGAACACACATTAAGTTAATACTTTCAATCTACTACATTAGTTATTGTAATGACAATTCAAGCAAACTAAAATTAGGTTAGTGCTATTGCCACTTTACTTAGAGATGCATACTCTACTACGGCTTCATGTTAAATCAATGTCTGTCGAGTTATGGTTTGATAATTAAAACAGATCAATTGCAAATATTTATGATGACAGTAATAAATATAGTATAATGCTGGTTAATGCACATTGGTGCACATAATATCTTATTATATAAACAATTTCAGATTAATTACTATACTCACATACTGATATAAGTATCTGAATATCGATCGAATCCTGGTGTAAAAAATGCAGACATAAAATCAAAGTTAAGTAAGGTATTTGAAACAACTCAAGATTGCATAAATTACAATGTGTGCAACTAAGTTGATCTGTGCGTTGACCTTATGTGCATGTAGCAAATCACATAGCCTTGTTGTACCGTAATTAAATACTCTATTACAAGAATTCATATAAAAAGTTGGCTTAAAAAAATGTTAGCTTGAAATGACCTTCGTAATACACAAGTTAAATAATGAGAGTATAATAACACGATTTAATTGCAGTACTATAATTTTAGTACCTACTATATAGTAGATACTAAATGAAATAATTTCTACGTTGAATCACGTTACGTACTTGGAAAATTCGATGGCTCAGATCACAGTAACCGTTTAGCGGGTAATATGCTATAAGTAGGCTTTGAAACCAACGAGCATGAGTTTATATCTTGTAAGCGCTGCCTGGTCTCTGCCAAAATAAAAATCCGGGACGAAAACAAAACCGGCTGTAGAATTCTGCTCTGTATTATGTATAAGAGGATTCCTCAGAGCTCAATTCACTTATTATACTTGTAGTTGTAGTTATCTTTAATTGCACCACTATCCTAAATTAGAATGTTCTTCTCTTTGCTTACTTAAAATCATCTAAAATTCTGACTCTAGTCGGTTATATTTGCAGTAGAACGTAAGAAAACTGCTGTTGGTTTAAGTTTAAATTAAAGTTTAAACTTAAACTGTTTATTTATCCAATAGTTATATTACAGCTTTGCTAGATACACATACACAGCGAAAATAAACACACAGACACAGCACAAGACAAGGCAATAATTAGACAAATAATTTCTCGAGGTCACTAAATTCGCCAAGAACGAGAATAACGATACGGTTTGCAATGTTGGTGTTGGATTTATGAAGGCCAGGCCACTTCTCACATAAATTCCTTACTGATATCGATGTTTACTTAACTGTACGGCTTATTTTTGCAATTCAAAAAATAATTTACAACCTTTCGCTGTAAAGAACAATTTGACGTGAATAAATATTCTTATTACTATCCCGTGTGCACATATAGATTATTTATGTGTTTCAAAAATACATCTTCAACTTTCTATTATTTCGTATCAGGCTGCTGGTGTATTTTAAACAAATATTTTTCATTCTTGTGAGCCGAGTTTTGTAAACAGTGAAACGTCAGATGTGTATACATCTCTTCTATTTCTAGATTTAATTTCTTTCCCAAACATTAATCACAAAGTCACAGTTTCATTTATTTCAATTCAGCTCTCCACACACTCTGAAGTTTAGCAATTTCTCTACTTCACCTTCACCTCACCGACTTTTAGATAAGCTACCTATGTGAAAAAATTCAAATGCCGAATCGTCACACAAAAAAATAGTTTATGTTATGCAACTGTTAGGTATTGTGTTTGTTTAATATTATTGTTTCGTGTATTGTATGTGTACCTATACTGATAGAGTACAGATATTGTTTACTTTTACTTATCGTTACGTATGTATGAAGGTAAGCTAGCTAGCGGTAGGTATACTGTATCGGAAAATAGCAAACCGATTACCTGTTTATAATGTTATGTGTATTGTATGAAGCTCCTTTTCCCACTACTAGAGTTTTGGTAGCACTAAACATACCGTGCTCAACAGCTTTAGTCTTCTGAAGCTTAACACATCAACTGAAGGCAAACAAACTACAGACAAACTTTAAAAACCTCAAGCAATTTTTCTATATTATATACGGAAAGGCATATCCAGATATAAATACATTAAATACAGTCAAATGCATTGCATTGCATGTAAAATAGAAAGTATATATTTATCACATTTTCCCTTATACCATTACATAATATAGGTAAGTGC
The DNA here is from genome assembly GCA_034694165.1 of Tomocerus mixtus. Classification (NCBI taxonomy): domain Eukaryota; kingdom Metazoa; phylum Arthropoda; class Collembola; order Entomobryomorpha; family Tomoceridae; genus Tomocerus; species Tomocerus mixtus. Next base: position 14,286 of record JAQFYC010001393.1, on the reverse strand, counting down.
TACAAGTGTACTATGTTGAATAATAATAATATTACACTAGTTATATAGAGCCTAACGTTTAGGTTGTAAATACTAAGTATACATATTACATATACATACAGGTCTTCTAGATTTACATTAGCTTACATGTTTTTTGTTCACCATGCTAAGCAAGTTTACTTGATGGTGATGTACATTTGGTACATGTACAAAGCACGTTACGTAATGTTGATAGGTAAGGTACCTATCTATATTAACCTTGTGTATGTATTAGTATTAGTTTGTAAGTATATAAAACTGACTTTACTTTACTTTAGCATTTACTCCTCCAGGCTAGACTTTTCTTTCTCTATAGAAAATAATGCTCCTAGCTCTACTAGTAATAAATGTGAATGTGTTCAACATTTTGTTAAGGTCTTCTCTTCTGCTTGGAGTTTGGAGTGTTCTGTACATAGTTTAGTTAGTTACTTGCCTGCCTTCCCTCAAGCTCGCTCTAAATTCAACCTCAAGAATCGCCTGCGATCCACGACTCACGAGGAACTCGAGGCTTACTTTACTGTTTACTCACACATCACATCAGCCACACCACACCAGACCAGCATCATCAGCCTTCTTTACTTAACCTTGCCTTGCACGAAAAGATACGTATTACTTACCTAATCGTAAGTATGCAATATATCTTTATAGGCAATAGGTATTCCACAGTTTGGTCGTGCTCAGCTTTGGTTGCACTTTTACTCATGTCTTTTTAGTCTACAAACATCTCCTAAAAGAACATCATCTGAAGAAGAATGCTCCATAACTATGCAAAAGTCAAAACTCAGAATATTTACATACCGTTTTGCAGTAGTGTGTTTAAACCTAGTTGAAGAGCTTAAATCTACAGAATTTGTATAACGAAAATAAATTAAAGTTGAGATAATATAGACACACTTTTGAACATAATTGTAAATACTTGAACAGGAGTAATGAATTATAGCTCATTTGATATAAAATTCCCATTTTTTTATTTACTTACTCACAAACTCCCCAATTGTAATTACACCTACATATTTATTATTCTTACCATAAATAGGAAATAATGAAATCCTGTTATGTGGCCAAAAATAATAACATGATAAGAAATGCATATTTCTAAACTCCATTTCATTTAATACAATACAGTGCGCAGTGCTATGCAATCTAAAATCTAAACTGAAATAATTACTGTGTATTCTTAGTTTTAATAGATAAAGTTGTCCTCCCATCCAAACGCAAGCTATATCAAAGTTCTTTTTTAAAAATAATATATTCATTAATCGTTCATATCAATAAATTAAAGTATTCCTATATGCCAAGTAACTGATCAACTCAATTATGAAATTTATAACGATGGATTTATATACTATGCAGGTACATACATAAAGAATCATCAACATATATAATTAATATTGTCAATTTCCAATTTAGTTTGATACGGTAAGGAGAACTTAAGTAGATAGTAGCAGTTAGCTTGCTAACAAGCATTTGCATATGAAAAATTGTTGCGCTTTGTATTTTTACAAGTAGCTTTTACTACGCATATATGAAACCAAATATCAATTCATTTTTTATTGTAATGTTACTATAAGTACCTATCTTAACGCTTGTTTGTCTAAAAATATTTATGGTGTCTGTCTATCCCTGTGCACAAGTCTTCTCATTATATGCACATACTTGTGTGCTAAGTATATTGCATGAATATATTAACCGAGTATTCAGTTATAAAGTGCTAGTTTTTATGTAGAATCCGTATTTACACAAACACCATACACGCATACTTATTATCTAAATATTACAAATACTGCACACAAGTTATACAAATTAGTTCTCATTCTAATTCAAACTTCGTCCTACGTATCTGATACTATCAGCTATCATTAAGCGAGATAATAAATAACAAGCTAACTCATAATTCTATAGAATGTCATGTCATAAACAATGGAAATGGCAGAACGAACATACTATAGTATACTTATACAAATAAAACTTTCACAGGTATGCGTGTAGGGAAAGTACCATTACCTAACGGGTATATGCAAAATACATACGTACAAACTATAGGTAGTAAGAGTGCATTAAAAATGTAGTTACTTCTGTATTGCTACAGAACATGCATTTATACAGTAGAGAGTAGAGTTTGTACCTAAGTTAGTTGACTCGCAGCTTACTTCATTTGGATGCTACCGAATTTTTTGACTTTGCTTGAGTTGCAGTAACAAATTAGTTTGACGGAACGTTATGTACATAGTATAAGTATAAAACAAGGATTGAATGCATTTTAGCAATCATCTTGATGTGATGCGCATTACAGGTACAAATAATATGAAATAGCTTTTAGACATTGGGTATATATTCCAACTGTACATTGAACAGTACATAGTAAATAGTACATAACATGCATAAAGAAGAAAGGAAGAAACCAAAGAGCCAAAGAAACCCGAACGAAAAAGGATCAATATCACTTCACTCTTCAATGTTGTAAGTTTCAGTTGAGAATAATATGAGCTTTCAGCTTTGTAAGAGCCACTGTGCTTGGCAACCGGAGTCAAGCCAATCCAATCCAGGTAGCTTGAATTCATTTTACTTTACCTACCTCCATGCACTGAACTGAACTCTACTTTACTCATACACTTAACTTAACCGAATTCGGTTCACTTTCACTCACTCAGTTTCCTGCGGCTATGGCTATAGCTATCTATACTTCACTTCACATCACTACCAAACGATAGTTACATCTTTAGCTATCTACTTACCTACTACATAAATATCTACCTTACATAAAGATATATTCATCCAGGTGCTCAGAAAAGTATCAGAAGGGAAGAGAGAACAAAAACAGACATACCCAGTAGCTTACTTTGTATGACTACCTCTACGTCACGTTCAACCAAAACCCAAGTCACTAACACTTTCCCTCTCACATACATTCCTGCACATTTTGATAAAGAACCACTAGGGATAGTGATAGTTGATAGTGAAAGGCAGAAAGGTAATATAATGCAATACAAACATTTCTATTTATGTACAAATAAATATATACGAACACAAACCTTGGAAAGGATTCTTACCTTTCTCTGCGTAATAATGTATTTAGGTTTTCCTTCTAGTATGTATTACATTATTGATAAGTATTTAATGGCAAAGAAAACAAACATGAATGCTACAACCTACAGCGTTGCACAGATGTTGACTATAATACAATTGCAAAAATGAGCTTTCACTACAATGAAATACGGCAATATAGCATATTATATGGTTGTGCACAAAATTGAATTATTTAGTATGTATTACAGTGCGGTGAGCGCTTAGCCAGAAGAAATTCTTAAATCCCACTTAAGTGCACTTTGGTGTTACGTGTTACAGGTGTATTAAAAAATTAAAGCACTGGATTACAATGTGGTGAAAGTTTTCAAATGTGGAAGCGCCCTGATTTGCTTCTTTTGAGAAACAGTGTAATAATTATTGACCAACACATATATTTTAGATCTTTGATAGTTTACTTTATTATGTATCCTCTAAACATGTTCACATCAGACCACTTCAAAGGAAGCCTTGCATTGCTTGTAGTGAAAGTTTTGGTGCACATTTCACTCAAAGTAAATAAACATACTGATCTGTTAACCTCTAAGCCATGGCCAGGAATGTGCATTTGTATAATATACCTAATACTAACATACAAGAAGGAACTTTATCTCATTACACTACACTGTACCTACTCAGTATTAGTATGTATGAGTCTACAAAGTTATGAGTCATTACCTTACCCGGTAAAATAACGGACGCGACGCAACCGGCAATACTTAAGGAGGTAAAACAGGGAACTATTATTTCGTATAATAAACTGCATCAAATGCATAAAGGTAAGTATAATATGTACCTTATATACAGTTTATATACCAAGAAGAGAAAAGTGAAGTGAAAGCTTATTTGTGGCGTGGAAAGGGGAAACTAAAACCCAGTTCGGATTTTATGTCATGTGGCATGACTGTAGAAGTGGAGTATTGTAGCTACCTAACTGCATTACCTACTACCTACATACTATTGTAGGGTACCGTACAGTGCAATGTCGTTTCCTCGTCTCGGTATGCAACTACAAGTCTATTTTATGTTTCTACTAGAGAATACTTCCAACTCTGTGAGCAATATAAAGCAGGCAAATGTCTACATTACCTTGGGTACTTCTTACTTTATTTGCATTGTGTTAAACCCCAACCGTAAACACCATATTGTACAGAACAGAGATACAAAAGGGAGTTTCTAGGCATACTTAGTAGCATCTCCTTTCTCTATTTCATTACATTGTCCTATCACCCTGTGTATCTTTGTCTCTTTAAGTACTACCTATATTTCTATAAGCGGAGCTATGCACAAGAGTTGACGACGGTAGATTTGTATACCTTTGTAGGTTTATGTTTTTGATTGCCCACGCTACTTCGAAAACAAAGAGTAACAAACCTTACATAAGTGCATTGTCATTATACATAAAGTTACACAAAACTAGAATATTCATTATGGAACATTTTCCAAATACTTTGAAAATATTATGGAATATGGTTAATTAATATGCAGCTACCTATCTATCTACATGTATGATGCGTAATCACATTCACACCTGTTTTCGAAAATTTTGAAATAGATTAAGACAGTTAAGAATACCAACAAAATACCTGTATAGGTACAATTGGCTGCGGTCAATATCTACATAATCGCTTTAATTGTATTAAAAAAATTAACGATTTTTATTTATTGAAAGATTTTACAATGAAATAAGATTAAAATTATACATAAAATGTAGAATTTATACGAAGGTATTAGGTAGGTATCGTAATAGTCAAAATTCCAAATGCAATTTTTATGTATCCGAATTTGCAATGAGAAAGCAATGAGAAATTGATGCAACAATACTGGTGGAACACGTGTGCTCATATCAGTTCAGCAAAGATATAAAATATGTAGTATGTGGCAAGAAATTGTGTTCGTAAAGTCGTAAATGCATATGCAATATAGTACATAACAGTTTATTAGTTTACTTTGTCACTGGTTATTAGCACGTTTCATTTCAAACTTTCAAAATAATATAGTATCATCAATACAGACACAAACAAACACATGGTGCGTGCGATGGAATGTCGAAGAGACTTAAATATTTAATGTCACCGCACCCAGACGGCCTAGCCTGGGTATTCTCGATTAGCATTTGCAATGCCTGAAATGAAAATCATACACACTTGTTAGCTGATACTGACACACAACTGCTACTGTATCTTTACATGATTTTGCATAAAGGAAATGAGAAGGAACTCGTTAGAAGCACTTACAAGCCATTACTAGTTCCTTGTAAAAGGAATTTTCGATTAGAAGTACATTATTTAGGTTAACGAGGTTCTTTGTATACTTTATATGAAGGAATATATTAATAGGTAATCTACATGTTATGGAGAAATTACAAAATTGTGCTGTACTGAATAGTGCACTTCAAATTACTTGCCTCATCTGAACCTAAAATACTATTATAAACTTTCTCCTACTTTTCCAGTGCAATTTAAATCACCACAAAACATGGGATTCAAGCTTGGTATTATTATTATAACTGTTCTCTGTATTAAATAGCCAAGCAAAGAAAAATCTCCAAAATATTATGGCAATTTGGGCACATAGAGAAAGTAAACAAATATTTGCACAAGAATACAGATATGTGATGCTAGATATTTTAACTGCATTGTATTTGCATTCTAAGAATGTACATTTCATTGTTTCAAACTTTAGTTTCAGTTCGGTGTGACAAAGCGAGTTAAACATAAATGAAATCGTGTATAGCACAATAGTTCAGTTTGGTTCAGTTGAGGTCAGGTCAACAGAACAGTATCGTTTGGCTTAAAAGGCAGAGAAGCCAAGGCTATGCGATACATAAATGAAATTGGATGAACTTAAGAGTAGAGTAGACTTGGAGTGAACAAATGGAGTTTGCTGTCGGTTTAGTTTCACCTCACGTATCTATTGCACTTAGGACAATCGTATGGATAAACTACATGCTACATTTTGGTTCCCTCACTCACACTCACTCCTTGAGTACACAAATAATATTGTGTGGCTGTCTGCTAATCCTAGAGATATCTAAAGCCTACATACAACCATGCACAACTTATTTACAATCTGTCTGTATTACATTCATAGTAACTACAGTACAACTGCTGCGCTATTTATCTGTCAAGATTAATAGAACCGAATCAGTCGACTCAATTCAAGTTCGCTTTCATTTCCATGCATAAGACATTAGAGCGATGTGTTATGTGATGATGCACAGTGGAAAATGTAAAGTGCATTACAAATTATAATGACATGCTCATACAGTGGAAATGGAATGTAATGCAATACAGGCAATCTCATCTACTATTAAATGAAGTACCAAAGTATGCTACACTACACGAAGCCACACCAACCAAACCAAAGGACAGGCCATTAGGTAATGTAATGACAACGCCTCTGATGCACCATGCACGACCGACCTAATGAGCTCTGTGTAATAAAGTGGAAGCCAATAAGCCAAGTATTACTAACTAAGCAATGCAAAGCACTGTTATAATTATATTATATACTACATACAATACAATACAGGTATTGTTACTTCAAATATTACCAATAATATTAGAACACCAGTTTATATAGCTTCCATAGGACCTATTTAATAAAGCTTTTATCAAATATTGTTTAAGCATTCTTCCTCATTACTTATATGGATACCCAATCCAGTCAAAAAATATTTATAAGCGCATACTACAAATATAGTATTACTTATTAGTGTACAGTAGTAAATTGAGCATTTAAGACATCGGTTTCGTTCACCCTGCATTTTCCGGCTAGACATTTAGTAGTTACATGGATAGTAGACGAGGCGTATTAAGCTATTAGTAATATTAATACTATTACAGCAATTTTGTTAGTTATGCACATTAATATAGGCACATTAGATACTTGTGTGGCGGAACCAATTTAATCTTCACATCATACAACCTGGGCTGGTGAAGTGCCCACTTTCCATGCTCTATAGGTACTAGTATTTACTAACTGATATGACCGTATCTTTAGCTGCATGCTACGTCAATCGATGGAATTATTAAGATCCTAACGAAATGTAAATGCATTAATATCAGTAAATAATATTTTGTATCAAAGTAGCAATCGTATAGGTGAACACAAAATGTAATATATGTCACTGGAATTCTTTGTCCAACACAAAGCAGTATTTTTAACATTAGATAATAATATAAGGATAAAACACCAATTAGCAGACAAGTATTCTCGTTTATAGCAACTATTATTGACCATTTTGAGGAAATAAATATTAAAGAGTAAAATACGACGTATTTAATAATTATGCAGGCATTCTCTCCCCCATTGCAGCCTTTCACTACAATCATTATACTATTACAAAGCATTAGACTTACCTTACTAGTACTATTTAGATAAAATAAGGAGAATTCACATGATTTTTTAAAAAGAACCTATAATTTAACATGGAAGCATAATAAAGTTTTTATGTAAGGCCGTGTGCGAACAAGAGATTATAAGAACGGAAATGTAACCAGCTCCATTTCACAGCATAGGTATAGGTTAAATAATAAAACGCATTGCATCAAATGGTACTAAAAACTGTAAGCCTACATCCCGAATGCAACACAATGCACTGGAGCAATTAAACGCTCTCTTCGTTGATTTCATTATTTCAAAGAATCAAGTCTAGCATACGAATTGCAATTGAGTAAAGTAGTATAAGCCTATGGGCATTCACAGTCATTCCGTCTCCCTCCCAAACGCCTACGATTTAATTTCTAAAATTAATACACCATGTAGACATGTGGAAACCCTTATTCAAAGTATGTACTATGTAACAATATGTTATGCTTCCTTATTATTATCATTACTTAAATTAACATTACTATAATATATGCATTTATGCAGAGTTAGCATTACTCTGCTTTCATAGTTGAAACTAAAATAGAAATTCCTGGAAATCTTTCTCATCTAACCCCATTATTTAAAATGTGCTCCAATTTTCATTACATCCCATCAAGATCACAAGAGCTGTGGCTTCCCCTGTTTTTCTTCCGAACGCTACTCATGTTATGGTTGAGTTGCTGGAAGATGAAAGGAATAAATGAGTGTGAAAATGATTTTTCCTTTAATTTATACTGATTCATAGCCCCGGGTGTCTTGTAGATTTAATCTGAAATGGCCTATAGACTAAATGCCTAATTTTTCTTTCCTAGAAGCTCACAACTCTAGCCGGATAAATAAACAGCATGTGGGTCTCCCCATTGTTTGCGTTTTTCAACGTAATAAATCAATACAGTGCAAAAGGAGACCAGAACCAGACCACATGTAGGTACCTAACATTCTACATCAGCCTACACAAAAGAGAACTGCTATATGTACATTCCCCAAAATCTTCAGCCTTTAATCTACACTTACATTCTACATACCAAATCAAATGCAATCCAAGATGGAAATAAGTAAGTAAGTGTATGTTTCTGGGATAAATCTAAACACACTGATATATATTTATGAATGTACACACACATGTTATACTTTTGTGTAAGTTAGGTTAAGCCTAGCTTATCGTTATACGAACATTACATCACTCCTTCCATTTCAATCAAGTTCAATTCTCAGTTCTCCAAGCTTCGCTTGGCTCATTTGGCGTCAAAAATTACTCCACTCAACTTTCACACTTATACATTATTTATCTACCTTTCACTCGAACTAGAACTGCGAGTGCTAATGCAAAGTTAGAAACAATAACTTTCCCATTCACTCTTTCTCAGTCCATTTAGAAGCGATAAGGGAAAATAAACAAAAAGTGAAAGTAAACTATGCCTAACCTTAGTATTTATCTCGATAAAGTAAATAAAAACTTTTCCGGTGCAAAACTATATTACACAGATACGCATAAAGATACTTTACTCCGTTGTGCTACTAACCATAAGGAGAAAACAAACTTTCACTTGCCTTATTTAAATTGTAGGTAGATCCTGATGTGATGAGGCTACTGAAATTGCACCGTAAAGATTATCCTCGAATTTTCGTTTTTCTTGGCTCCTTCGGCTAAGTTACAGATTATTGTACACCAATTTAAAATCCCTAAAAACTTCACTACTTTCTCCGGAGAAAGTATAACAGTTTATGTTGGCTTGGCTTCACTTCACTTGACTTTTGTTCGAAAAAACCACTAGAGCAAAATTACTTGAGAATTACAGTATAAGGTTACGTAGGTTAGGTAAAAGTCGAACTGGATCGCAAATTACTCAGGTTTCCAGTTGTTGTTGGTGAAAAAGTATAAAAAAGTTGAGAGAAACTTGGTTAGGGTTTAGCCTTAGTAGGTTGGCATGACTTTCGTGTCCTGTCACCACTCTTAGCATGGATTGGGCTGCATTGCTCTTGCTCTCCTTTGGTTCCTTTAGCTTTGGCTTTCGCCTGTCTCTGCTTTGAGACATGCAATGCAACTCTTCGTCTTCCTATACTACATACGTGTCAGCTTTGGCCTCTATAGTAAAAGTATCTACGTACTTTCTTTGACTTTTACTTGAATTCACTACAGAAAAATATGTCGTTTGTAGTGGAGACGTAGACAACACACTTCGAGTATGTAGTGCAGTTAGAGTGTAAGTTACAATGACCTCACTTCACTCACTTGGCTAGGTGCTAGGTTGATGTTGACGTTGAATGTTGAAAGCTCAAGGTATGTTCGTACTGCGTTGACTTAGCTTTCCCTATAATCTTGTGTAACTGCGACTGCAATTCTCCAAAGAATAGAAACTTTCACTCTTTATTTTCCCTCTCCCCCTTTTCTTTACTTACTTATCTGTATGTATGTAAATAGGTACGTTTTTTGGTACTGCGCCTAAATATACGATCTTCCTAATTTAAAAACAGGTTGACATGACTTTCACTTCAGAAGAAAGAACCAGGCGAACTGTATTTCCACAATACTTTAGGTAAAAACTAATCAAGAGAAAACAAATATATTCGGAACTTTCACTCCCAACGAATACTATAAACCCACAAATTCACTTTCACATAAAACTGTGTTTCTTGAATTACCTTGTGTCCAATTGAACTGGACAAATGACTAATGTACTTATTTACTGATTGAAACGGAAACAGTCAGCTATTAATGCTAAGCCATTCCTTTTCTTCAAGTAAGTATTTTTCCTTCGGTGCGTTAAATTCGGAATGACTTGACCCGAATTGAATGGCAGAAAAAGGAGTACCAAAGCTTAGAAAAAACGTATGTAAACGTAAATACCTTTGTAAGTAGGTACCACAAGTATAAAGAACAAGATTTTGGTTTAGTTTTCGTCAGTGGCTTGGCTTGGCTTGAGTAGAGTATAATATAGTTGACTAGACTTCACTTCACTTTCCTTGTCTCACATCACATCATTTTTTCCGGTTTACCCGAAAATTCCGAGTGAAATAGAATAGACTAACCAGACCACGAACTGACAGGTCGGAGCGACTCGCAAAGACTGACTAAACTAAAACCCAGACCAGGAGAGAGAAAGACTCTCAAACTCAGGCCATGTCATAGCACGCATTCTCTTCTCCTTCTCCTTATACACAGACAGACGAGAAAGACGGGAGCAAACCAAACCCAAACCAGGAAGAATAGAGTGAGTAAACTACCGGGTATTCCCACGTTCCTACTACAAAAGCATACACACTATGTACGTATGTAGCATTGCATTGCATTTCGGTTCACTTTCCTAAAGCAAGGGAGTCCTGGCCTGGCTTGGTCTGTTCTGTCCTCTCCTATTCTTCCTTTCTTTTCCCTCTTATCCAACCAGTCAAACTTGGTTTCCTTTCCTTTGGCTCTTTTTGGCTTCGCTTGCTTTGGCAGTGGTGCTGGCATTACATTACATAGAAATCCAGCTTTATACAGATAGATACATAGAAAGGTCTGAAATAAAGTAGTGCTGTGTGTATTTACTTATACTATGTTCTATCTGTATATTATATATTTGTCTCTTCACAAGACTAGAGATACATTGGATATGATTCTGTGTATAGTAAAGAGTAAGGAGAAAACAGAAGAGAACAGAACACAGTGTGTGTGTAATGCATCCGCTGATCATAATTGATCTTGCGGAAAACCCTAGCATCAAATTCACCATGCGCCGTTCCTCTACTTATATTTATATCATAGCCAAGCCATGCCAAGGCAAAGCAAGCCAGCCAAACCATAGCAGCATAACATATCAAGTCAACGTAAGTTACTAACCGCTCTGCTAAACTCTGATTCTCCGACTACTTTTCCTCAACTTTACTTTCCCTTCTCCAACAAGAACGGAGTTCGAGTACACAGGCTCTCTTTGCTTTGTTATTCTGATTCTGTCCTGTGAAAATACCAAAGGAGGGTATCCGGTAGCGGCAGCTACTTACATATTACTTATATCAGTAGTACTTATACTTATGTATCTAGGTAGATATTAGACATCTATTCTATGTACATTTGTCCACTTTCTATGTATATATGTATGTATGTACTTACACCATCGGTTTCCTTTCCTTTTGCTTTGTTTGTGAAAGGACATACCTTCCTGTTCCTTCCTGGATGTATGTATAGGTGAGGTAAGGTACTTAAAGGTAGGTATTTAACATGTATGTAATATTATATCCAGTTAGTATATGTATATAGAAGAGAAAGCAGTGGAATTTGTGTCGAGTGGCGAGTATTGTATGTAGGAGTGGGGTGACTACGTAGATATATATATTTACTAGAGGAACTACTAACGCAACTGTACCATTAAGTACTACACCTTTCTTCGGGCCCCATTCCGACTTCCCATATCATTTTATCTCTTCCTATTTATTTCCCGTGTAGTAAGTAGGATGTAGGATGTAGAAATAGAAGCCGAAGTGAGTGAGTGAATGTAGGAGAGCAATCTGAATCAAAATTATCTTCATTTTATGCATAGCTAATATCATGAGAGAAGAGTCGTTGGAATTGCGGATGCACCAGACAACTTCCTAATGTCTTCCGCTAATGTCGAAGCTCTGAATTGAATTGGGACGGAGAGTTTAAAGCTTCTGTCTGTTAGTGTTAGAAGCTATAGGATTCCTATTTTAGTGCTGTCAAATCAAGGGAAGGGAAGTCGAGTCAATGCATTATGCCTTACTCAACCTATTTTACATATATCTACAACAGCACAGACAGTATTTATATAAATTATAGAAATACTACTCTTTCTTACATTTCACTAAATCTAAACCAAACCAAGGAAAACACTTCATGCCGTTTACAGATAAGTATACAGAACATAGAACACAAAATACATTCTTCCCATACACATAAGCAAGAATATACCTACATGAATACATACATTCTTTCTTTTCACTCTGCAACGTAACATTCCTATCCTTTACTCTTTTGATTACTTACCTTTTAATAGAAAGTTGAACAGTTTGAATTCTCTGATGCGAATTTTATTGTATACATTTCAGATCCAAATCACATTTGATTTTATTACGATTACTTATGTAATAAGACAACACAAATAGTGTAAAGTCCATGGAGAGTCTCTACTGTATCTTTAATAGAAGTACTATTTCAATCAAATGGTCCTATCTCAATTATTCCAAAAAACGAATCTTGAATTGCGGCCGTTAGATCCTAAGGGACAGAGGATCCTAGAGGACAGGACGAGGATGGCATGCCTTTGCTCATTGAAATTGAAGTCTGCTTATAAATGAGAAACATATGCTAAAGATGAACAAGTTCCATTAAAATGTAGTAATTTTGTGATAAGTAGTAATTAACACACATTGTAAGATTAGATCAATTTTTTCGATATTATACAGAATTCTACAAATATTTAACATAGAAAGAAAGTATATATGCAATTAGAAGGCAAAGGTGTAGGATCCGCTGTCGAAATGGAGGTAGATAGTTTAACTTTGCAATAAGTCCTGTCCACAACATTTTTATGCCAGTAATATTAATATTTACTCTTTATAATTGTAGTGTGTGTCCCCTCACTGCTGGCTGGCTATTTGGATTCAGTGTGGTAGCTCATGGACTTCCTCGATTCGTCACGCGGTGTACTGTAGGCAGAATAAGACACTCAATAACGCAACAGATTGTTCGTTTGTAGTATTCTCTACACTAATTACTTAATGCTACCAAATTATGCCACAAAATACAGGGAATGGTTATCGTTATAATGTTAAGTAAATCATTGGATTTGCATATTGCTAGTCATATTTAATGGCAAAATAGATTTATGTAGTTGTTTTAAGTAGCATCAAGCAAAGGATTAATTTTTACTTAAGACAGCAGTCTTACATCTTGCTTTTTATTTTCTAAAGAATATTCATCTCCTGCAGGCTACAAAATGCTTCTCCATTACTATGCATGTGCGTAGATTTAAAAAAATTTTACAGTTCATTAAAGAATTGAAGTTTAGGATTAGTGTAGGGATAAAAATATCCAATTAAATTACCAACGAAGAAAAAACATTTCGTTTAATTTTAATTTATATTCAATTGCAAAAATGCAAATTACACTTTCTTAAAATTCTGGTTTGGGATTGGCATTGTATTAAATGTAGTGTATGTATTTGCTCATGAAAAATGCATTTTCAGAAGAACGTAGCTAAAACTACCGTTGTATTCTTGTTCATATTTGAGACCTCAATGCAAGCCGGGAGTCTGTAGAATTGTTCTCTTGATTATAGAATATTAATAATTCAGATCATGGAAGGTTCATTGGCGTTTCCCTTTTATTCGTTTATGAATGCAAAGCAGTAAAAGAGAGGAAAGGGAAAGTGCTCCGCTGCGTTTCTCTTGCTACAATCTGATTCTTGTCAGTAGCTTGGGACCATGGTTACATACAAACCGTATCGTTAGTGAGTTTAGAAAGACAATATTTGATCGAACATTCTATTCAGGAGTAACAGTACGTTCTAGTGCACAAAAGTAGTGCTTAGTTGGTATACGTGTAGAACAGGGACAGTATGAGCACGACTATTCCAAGAAGACTGAAACCGCTGCTCTATTGAAATCTGTTCATATTTCTTCCGGCTAAAGAAGTTTTTCGCTAAAGAACGGCATAAGATTTTTAAAGTTTAAAAATATTAGAGCTACTCTACATATATACGTACAGTGAAATATGTGAAAGAACGCTTTCGTATAAAATACTTAAGATACACAACTCTAAGTTTTTCTAATTACAGATTCTTACTACTGCGTTAAAAGGGTATGTTGTATATTTAGCCTAATTTGTACAAAATT
>JAQFYC010001392.1:0-35070 GCA_034694165.1 Tomocerus mixtus | reverse complement strand
GCGCTTTCCGTGGGGGTTACCCCTGCTGCGGTCCCTTAGATGAGGTGTAGATGAGGTGGGGGAAATACCCTGTTACAAGCTGTGTGTTAGCTACGCATAATTCTTGAAGAGAAATTAGAGCTTTCCATAATTAAAGGCCTTTCTTTATTCAACCTCTGTCTTAAATTTTAGCCCAGAGCTAATCTCGGATCAAACTATGGAATATATATGCATATCATGAATAATGACCTTGTACATGCTTATTCATAGCTATAGCAATATACTTTACAATTACACCCAAAATCATTAAAGCTAGAAACAGATAATAAACCACGGTAAGAAATCAGCTTTCTGTTGCTATTCAGCAAAATAGTACTTTTCGTACAGTTTTTAATGAAGATTAAAATTACATTCGCTTTTAGATTAATAAAATTCCAAATATGTGTAATGTCATTTCGTTTCACTTTCTGCGACGTGACCAGAAGGATTTGAAAGTTGGCTTACATTATAATTATCATTAGTAACCCCATTTTATAACTTGATCTCCATTAGAATTCCACAAGAACAAATAAAGAATTAAACAAATTATCTAAATCCGTTGATCAATTATGACTGAGTGACGGACAGACAGACTTTCTAGTAGATTTTTGCAAGTTAGTTAATTGATAAAAGTACAATGAGCGGTTACTATATACAATTTATAATTACTACCTTTCACCTTATACAATTGTATAGTGCGTTTTCATTTTCTGTGTACACAGGGAGAACCTATAATTTCTGCTATTTAATTGGAATGTTTAGTCGTTAATACTTGTACTTTCCCGATGTAAAAGTTATAGATTACCTTCCTTGGTTAATATACTCAGTTAGTATGCCTATGTACTTAGTTAACAATACAGTATAACCCTCATCTTTTCATAAGAGAATCTCAGAGAGTAATACATAAATATATATTATTAATTGGTTTAATTCATAGGTAATAATTTGGAAGAGAGAATGGAAGCCAGAGCAGGGCAAGCCAAACCGCTGATAAGAGTTTCTCTGCCCATCATAATTGCAAATCTAAATTCCCTCAAGCTTGAAATAATCTTTCAGTCATTCACTCAAGTTATTACCACCTTAACTTGAGGCAGAGTCTTAACCTACATTCCTTGTCACAAACTCAAATAAAGCTTTCTCTTCTATCTTGCCACTTCACTTGGCCTTCCTATGAAAACGAAACCTCCCTTCCACTAAAGATAATTCCAGAAGACTATAGAGTAGTTACTAAGTACCTAAGTAAGTAGACCAGCATCAGGCCCTGCATATTCATTTTATTCCAGAAATTCCCATAATTCTCATTCATAGCCTTTCATATCTTGTATAATACTATATACATTCGCTACCTACTACAGACTACTGTACTACTGTATTTTATCTGTAGATTAAACCTTAGCTTAGCAGTAGTAGTTCATTAAATCGTAAATCTCAAATAATAATGTTCTAGATATTACAATTATTCATCTACGTAGGAGACAGGTAGGTATTTTGTATTATAATTATCATTTCTTACCAGAAATTGGTTCAGTGGACTATGTACTAATATTCATTTGTAAGGCAAATAATTCTCCTATACAACTATATCGGTTAGTGAAAGCGGGGAAAGTAAAAGTTGATAGATTGATATATTTATGTGTATACTAAATACACTGTAGAGATTTTTAAAGTTAGGCCCTATGAAATACAGCAAGGTTCTAAGTTCTACCAGTGTAAGGAGTTGGAATGGAAAGAAATAGTAAAAAAATGTATATTTGAGTTTGGCAATGATTAAAGGGTTTATAATAGCCGAAGCAGAGATTTTGGCAGCCAATCATGAAATTGAGTGTGGGCAAACGGCAAAGATTGGGTTGTAGTAAAGCAAATCGTGCTGATGTGATGTTTTTATGAATTGGATTCTGTTCTGCCGAATTTTGTGTGGTTGTGGCTTAACGTAACGTTAGGTTTAAGTTTACTTTAGCTAATAGGAAGTTAAACGACTCTTGATGACTAGGCTACAGTGTTAAGTCAAGTTCCCTTAGCTGTCATACATACTTTCTGCTGTTGGTTTCCAGTTCAGTTCAGCTGGATTTGGCTTTGGGTTTGTCTTGGCTACGTTAGGTTAGAAATACTGACATAAATACAAGCATTCAATCAATTCTCAATGCATTTCCTACGGAGTAAGCTGGAAATGAAAGCTTCACAATTTAAGGAACCAAGTTAACAGAACAGAACAGTAACAAAACTGAACGTAGTATGTAAGTACGTACCTAAATACCTAATACAAATGATACAGTAGAAAAGCGAACAAAAAACTAACACGGAACAAGGCGTGGTTGGAAATCTTGTTCTCTCTGTGCCATGCCACACTCGCTCTTTTCAGAATATTTGCAAAAAGTTTGGCGAGCAGTTTATTTCACATTTGGGACATATAAAGCCACAGGCTTGTACGTTACGTTCTACCACTACTGCTAAAATGTTCAACAGCGAGTTCATGGAACTTTCATGAATTCACTTTGCAAATTTAGTTGAGAAAACAGCACAATAGCGATAGAATTAATAGAGCCCATTGCATCCTCATCTTTTCGCCTCATCATTCAATTTGAATTGAATAGCACATAATAAAACCAGAAAAATACCCACCTTTAGATTTCGGATCCAAATTAGAGTCCAACTGAAGCTGGGGAGAGTCTAGCATGCCCATGGCAATTCCACCGCCAGCATGAGAGTCGTCTTCCACAGAACCTGAAATCACAAAAAACGCCCTCCTTTTTATAAGTTCATAATTGAAAACAAAGTTTAACACTATAGATAGTGATAGATACCTTGACCTAAATAGCTTACCTTAACTCTATAGTTATATGGAAACACGGTTTATACAATATAAATACAAATATGGATCAAATGGGCAATAATATTATCATCTTGGTCCTATAAGCATAATAAGTGTGGTGTGGTGCAACCAATGGAGAAAACTCAACACTTTCAACACAACCGAGAATCTAAAAAGTGATCTTCAAACTTCGTAGAACATAATACAACCAGTCTACAAGATTACAGTGGCACTCTTATAATTTAATAGAAACGAGCATAATACAACCATCTCTTATCGTTAACTCAGAACATAAAAAAACTGGCTGTGTTTCCTAGAAGCTCCTTTACTGGAGAAACCTTCCAAAAACTCATACCTTGCAAAATACACTGCTATATTCTATAAATGCTGTAGAGAAATCAGCAAGACACAAGAAGTACATAGCATAAATGGCAGATGTGCTCTTTGACTTTTGGGAAAGGAGCTTACTTATTTAGGTACCTACTACCTACTGCCTACAGTATTTTCCTACATTCCTGCCTTGGTTATACACTTATGTAGTTAGTAATGCATTACTTATGTTCGTTAGAAATCCTACTGGCCTACTATTGTACAAATACATTTTTAGTGAGGGATATCACGTAGAGAACCTTACCTACTGTAGTGCAAGCAAGTGCAATTGAAGATGCAGTTCGTAAGTACTTAGAAATTCTGTTTTGTGATTAGAGACACATATAATACATATCTAGTGAATCTTCTTACATCTATATAGTGTTAACTTAAGTAGGTAGTAGGTACGGTACATTTATTTATAAAGTCAGACCAGTCTTGTCTTGTGCCCACGGTCGGTAGCTCTAGTTTTTATTTTTTTATACTGCAGTGCAGTAAAGTGTTGAGCTGGGTTTTGTTTGGCGTTAGTGTAACGGAATAGAGTTTGTGGTACTTAATGTGGAATTTCTATGAATCTGAAGTACCTAAGCCAGTGAGTATCGTGTAAAAGTTGTTGTGGTTTGGTTTGCTAAGGCTCTGGCCTAGTTGAAAAGGAAGTGTAAGAAGAAGACTAAAACTTAAGTAAAGTATAAAGTCAAGGTATAAGTAAGTATGTACTGTAGATGCAGAAAGAGGAAAGGAAAAGGACAGGGACAGGACAGTACACACAAGACAACTAAGTAAGTAAGGAGAACAAGAGAGTCGTAAGAGTAGCACTACAGTAGGACAAGCTTATAAAAGTCAACGTAAAAGTAAAACTAAATCAGGGCTTTATAGTGGCAGAATAAATAGGTGTGGACTTCCCACTCTACTCTCAGTCTCATGTATGTCGACGCTCTGCCAGATAACAAGGAATTATGAGACTCTCTAATGGTCCTTTAAATGGAGCTTTGCAGAAATATTATCTTTCTTTTCAGTCTTGTCTCTCTGTTTCAGTGTGCACGGCCCGGAGTGCTACAAACTGCTAACTCCAAGACCATTTGATTTCCGTTCTCTTGGATTGTCTCTCGAATACACCTGACGTATGATTTCCTCCAAGAAAGACTATCTCTTCATTCCAGGCCATTTAACCTTGTCTTATTATTTATTTGTTTATCTAAAATTTAAAGGCAAGCGAAAAAGCTACAAGATTAGTCAAATGAGTTAAGGGCACATTATTATTCACACTTTAATTCTTAGAATGCATAAAGTGCACTAGATATACAATTCAAAGAAGGCCGTCACACAATTCTGTACTAATATCTAGTGTACTACTAATTACTTACTTATACCATATAGCATAAAGCATACTATAGTAGAATTTTTTTTTGTTCAACTACTAGCAACTAATACTTATTCCTTTTAAGTAGTAATTAATACGTATGGCCAATCAAATACGAAACTATTTGTATCTAGTACGATTCTTAATTAACAATTATCACGAGAACCAGGAACATTTCATTGTACAATCATCCAAAAAACTTGATCAGTACTAAAACACTTGAACATTAATTTGATCTACATAATAATTATTTTAGAAGATTATACGATGAGTTGGAATATTTTATCAATAGCATTAGAAATTAGAACCTTATAGTATTTGTAATTGTTAACATTTACAGTAAATTAGTGTCTTAACTTAACTTAACTTAACAAGAAAAATGAGAATATGAGGACAATGAAGAGATAATAGAATTTTAGTGGCTTGACTTGACTGTTGACAGGTCTAGACTGACTGACTGCCTTATTATGAGTTACATAATACAGCCAGTTGCATATTGCATTGTATTACTCCGTAACATCGGCTTATATATAGACTACGGAATAAAATGAAGTATGGGTGAAAGTTATATAATGCATAGATAAATATAGTGAGTTCATTTCATAGAAAAGAGAATGGTAAAGAAAACAGGAAGGAAATAGAATGAGTCGACATAAAAGAGGGAGAAAGAGAGGAAAATCGTTGCTACTATACAAAATAGGAGAGTGTGCTCTTTAAGGCTGCGAAAGAGAAAAGGAAAGTGAGAGGGGAGGGTACACAATAATTTGCCGGAGAAAGCATAACGCTCATACTTACATGAAAAAGGAGAGCTGACAATAAGCAAAGCCGGAGCCAGACCAAGCCAGACCAGACCAGGCCACAGAAGGAAAAGAGGAGCGTAAATGGTAAAGTGAACTGATTGTGTGTGTGTGCTCAAGTAAGAGGAATCCTCGTCAGATCTATGTATTAACATGAAGAAGTATGTAGTCCATACATTACATACATCACATAAATACACATACTACTTATACATATCCAACCAAATCCAACATCCCTCCACTACTGTACTCTACAGTCTACACTAATACACTATACATCATCCACACTCTTCTCACATGCACAAGGGCAAGTCAAATAGTCAAAGCCAAGCTATAGCATAGCGAGGCACTCTTTGACAAGAATGACTACACACACTAGACTAAAGATACTTTTATTATACTTGCTATTATAGTTCACTCCGTTAGGAAAATGGCTTTCAGATCGGCTTCTTTTTCATCTTTTTCTTTTATGTGAATTTCTATACTTACGTAGGTTGTAAATACGTTAGCCGAACTGTACTCCCTTTACTACACGCACATGTCTACAAGATCACATAAGTAAGTAGGCACTATTTCTTACTCTTACTGCAAGGGAACCTTAGCTAATAAGCATGAACATGTTCTGAGTGTATGTATGTATGCAGTACGCTTTTGCCAATGCCAAAACCAACCCAAGCCAAAGATATGGCAACTAACCAACCGAACTCTAACGAAGGAAGGAGCGCAAAAGAATCATCCAAAGGAAATCAAACCACTACACAGTTAGTAAAGTCAAAGTCAACTCCACTAAAGTAAGTAAAGAAGGTGAGGTATGGTAACTATGACTTATATTCATTGTCTAATAGTGTGTCGTATGCTAGGCAGCGGTGAAAGCTAAGGAAGGGGAGAAAGACGGAGTGAAAGTCAAACGGAGTACTTTCTCCGCTCTCCATTATCTGAGTGCCCTGCTCTTTCCCCTTTTATTCTCTACTGTCTCTCGCACATTACATAACTGCGTGTATCTATAAGCGAGGGTTTACATACAGATAGAACGAGGTGGTTTATCACAAGGCAAAGGATTTACAAAATTCACCCACTCGCAATTTTTTAGCATAGACACAGAGGCCTTAAAGTTTGGAAGGAAAAAGAAAGCATGGAAGTGAGAATTTTGAATGGTAGGTCTATGTAAAAAGAGAAAGCTAAGAGAAAGATTTTATTTAACCTGTAATCAATTTACAACTAAAATTAATAAAATAAAAAAAAGAAGTGCGTGACAGCAATTTCAGCAGAGGTGTGTATTTTGTAAGATCTGTTTGTGGTTCTAACTTTTAAAGATATAATGCACCCTACAGAGCAGCTCCTTAATCTTCCTTTCTTATTTTTAAGCTGCAAAATGCACTGTACGCTAATATCCAACGTAACGTTACGTAGCACATTCCGACTTGACTTTGAGTCAACTTAACTTGACATGGATTTGGCTACATTGAACTCTTTTGGTAATAATAAGAGTTTCCCCTCTTTGTATGATTTTTGGAAAGACGACGACTTGTAAGTTGTTAGTTGCCCTGCCTTGTATCTGTAGTATGTAGCTTTGACTCGACTCGCTTAACCTCACCTCATCTCCTGTATGCTTGTCGTAATGTTGCAACAGATCAGATCGACACAGCATATAACCAAAATCTCGTGATGTGTCTTTCTTTAAGTTAGGAACAAAAGCCAACAAAGAATCAAAGTTGGCCAACACGTGCCGAAACAATTAGCTAACTTTCAAACTCAGTGAGATAGTTTCGTTTTCGTATCTCTTATTCTTCTAATACAGAGTTACTTAACTCAACAACACTAAGTATATAAACTTGTATCCTTTCCTTCTCTGATCTGATCACTTTTCATTCATTCTGGGCTAAACTAACACAAAACATAATCCACAGGCGTGAGCCTTGCTGTGGCATGACATAAATATCAGAACGAGGAAGTTCAATATCACTAGCACAGTTTTCGCTATTTCTTTGTGCTACTCTTAATTTAGTAGAAATTCCTTAAGCAAATGGGGAACCGTGTAGCATTTTCTTTTCTTCGTTACTTTGTAATGTGCATTTCGTTACTACTATTTTCTTCATGAGGACAACATACTACAGTGAAATTCATAAATGGTCAACAATTCTTCATTCATTATAGGGGAATTTTTCTTTAATTTACTACCGCTCTACTTCTATATGCTTAAGGCCGAGACTAAAAATTCTACATAAAATAATAAATTGCCATTGAAAATAAATAATAGATTTTTATTACACGCTTACGTAGCAGGATATTCTGGTGACAATACAATGATCAAATTATATGTGAACCTCACAGTATATTATATTCTTAAATTTATACTCTCTTACGTTCTGCTCTGATTTTTATCTAAATGAAGGTTAATTATTTAAGAAAAGTACCTACCCTAATGCATGTATTTAGGTTGAGATGAGGAGAAAGTATATTAGGTACCCATAGGAAGCAGAGTAGGTACACTGTACACATTTTGACAAAGTTAAATACAAATGTGTTTTAAAGTAAGTACCTACACAAGTACTATAATTAGTGTTAGAAATGTGAAAGCAAAGTTTGAAGCCCTTCCTGTGCTGTCTTGGCTTAGCGGGAGAAAGTGCTCATCAATTCACAAAAATTTTCAAGGACTTGAAAGTGACTAGGCAATGTGTTTGTATGACTGTCTGTGGAAACAAGAAAGTTCTTGCAGAGCGTATACATTGATGAAACTGTTAAGATAAAAAAGTTTTTACGTTCAAGAGTCTCTAAGTGGAAAATGGAATGGGGTGAGATAGTTTAGAATACGGTCTTGTTTTTATAAAGTGCTTCTCATCAGTACTGCATGACTTTTAGCACAACTAAAATAAGATACCTACTAACCAAGGTAGTTGGTAGGTACCGGTATTATCGTGGTAGTGGTAGCCTGAATGTTGAATGTAAAATAACTAAACCCGTTTCCTGAAACACTCATATCAGTATGTATGCAGGATATTTTAGTTCGCTAGGGAATTTTGTATATTATGTAGAATGAGGACGAGGGTAGGGTAAGGGCTCAGATGAGAAATATGTATCGGGGAATGAATGAGTTTGGCTAACTTTAAGTTTCCATTCCGGTAGAAGTTTAGTTTAGAATTGAATGAATGAATGTGTAAAGAGGAGAATAATTCAAATGAATATCCACCTACCGAAAACGACGAGGTGAAGAGAGAGAGTCATTTTAGGCTCCGTGTTCACTTGGCATTCATAGGAGCCCTCATCTTTCTTCTGTGTTGAGACGATCTTCAGAGTCCATGAATTTAGAAGCTTCCCTTCACGAATAAGATAGAATCGTGGGTCGCTTGTGTAGATATGATTTCCTGATGTCAAGATGTGCAAATCTCGTCGTCTGATCCATGACACCTGTCAACCAACCATTAGATTTACATCTATTAAACACTCCGTTCTGTAAATCATTAGAACTATTCTCTCTTCTTGTGAAACAATACAAGAGGTCTCTCACTATATGTATTTATATATTATACATACACTACGGTTCACAATTAGGGAAACAATGTATTAGGATGACTAACACTTTCTATTGTATATACCAATCTGTCAATATACTTATCAGTAGGATTTTCTTTCTAAAATTGTCCTCATAATAATTTGGTGATCACAATTTTGAAAACTATGTTGAGTTAGGATAAATAAATCTTAAGATAATTAAAAAATTGTATGGGGAAAATAGGAGAAAGCGTAGACATTCCTTTCTATGCTGTCAGATATATGAAACAGTGTGTAAAAACTATATTATACTTTTAGAAATTCTTTTAACCAATCTTTAATTCAACTGCGGGCCATGCTTATTAAATAGGTAATCAATCTTGAATTATATTAGAAAACATAAGGTAGTAGTAAATCAGCATCTACATATACATTTATAATACAATAATTATAATTCTTAACCTACTTAAACTATTACTACGATGAGCTAATATTTGCCTACAAAATATTTGTTTTCGGATTTGAAATTGGCATTCTAATAAAATAGTTGAGAATTAATTAATATGAAAATCTGACAAATAGTAGTTTGGAGATACAACTCAATGCAGAAAGACACACATATTTAACTTTTCCATAAGACATTTCAATCTATATCCCATCTATACCTACATATAACGATTGTGGATGGTGAAAGTACATAATTATTACGGAAGTACTACTGATATAGAAGAGTAATGACGAGAATTGTAATTTTAAAGGCTGTAGACTTTTAAAGGAAGAACCTGAAATGCATTTGAATAAATTAAGCATTGTGATAGCCATAATAATAAAACTAGCTGCGTAAAGTAAGTACCACATGCGTTCAGGTGTAATAATTTTTGAAATGGACATTTTTATTGACTTATCCGATTACGCTTACTACTTGTAAATCAAATGCCTAGATATCGATATAACAGTAACAAGATGAGGACGTGGAGGATTGTGTATAACCTTTTCTTTTTTACTTGCGTGCCTGCCCCACAGAATCGTCATTATCGTCCTGATAGAACGAAAATTTTATTGCTTTCCTTCACGACTTTTTGCACGACTGAAATGGATAGACACTTTTATAACTTCTCCTAACTTATTCATCATATCATCAATCATCTTTGGTCGGTTCAAAATATTTTAAGAGAAAGGGTAATGAAAATAGTGGTAAAATCATTTGGGATATACAATTTTTGAATGTACTTCAGTATTATTGAACCTTTCCCTGTACATAACACGGTTATGTTTGAACAGCATAGCAATAAAATCGTAAGAGATGTGAAATAACGGAATCCAAAGGCATGTGCCATAATTGAATGTAAACTAGATTACATTGAACAAAAGATCAGAAGAGTAAACACTATTACTCCACCGATGTATACTATTACGAAGGACAAGTGTAAATATTTATGTATAAATACAGATTACAAGACAGCATCAAATCCCATATGCAATTTCTGTTCGAATTAACAACGAGACGATATGCATTTACCTTTCACTGGCCTGTATTGATATGAGCCAAAGGAATATTCCAAGAGGAGGGGTTAATTGCTCTGCTGTTGGAGAGACGCACCCCAGGAGAGCAAGTTTCGCTACATAATCACAATCGTCATAATCAATAAACCCTTTATTTAATAATACCTACAAGCTCCATGGGTATTAATGCACATGTCCAATGTCTACCCACACAACAGTCTTGTTGTCTATCGAAATTGACGAGTTTTATAAGATACATACACGAAACGTACCACATGGAATGTGGAATGGGAAATGTCAAAGAAGAATACACACTATCTATCAAGTAGACATATTTACCGTATATTTATTTTGTCGGTAAGAACATGGCACACGTGATCCTAACTCCAAATCAGAATAGAATTCCGCCGCATTTTACACAATTAAATTCCTGTCCCAAACTAGTTAAGATGTAATTATGGTACAATGACGATGTCCATAGTTGCTTCCCATTGCCCTTCGCCATATGTTTTAATACAATGGAAACAAAATTGTATTAGGAACTCATATTCCTATAAATACTTATATTATGGACATTATTTCCTCACCTATTTTGAAGTTTTACTTCTTATGCAAATAAAATGAACTATCAGTAATACCTCCTAAGCTAATTTTTTAACTTCAAGCTTCATCCATCATATTATATGATAAAGAAGCTACGGAACTGCATTTAAGCCAGGTCACCAAAGCACTGAAGACATTAGACAAAAATCGGACTACTGCAATAATACACGAACTACAAATATTTTCAAGCATTATACCTGTTTACCATTAACTTATAATATATTACGGTTTACGTAAAACATACAATCGACACCAAAAGCTGTCATTATACTCAAAATTAGAATACTTTGTGGTCAAACCCTTGCAAAAACAGAAGTTTTTGAGTTCAACTTGAATGCAGTTGCATTGCATCAAAAACGCGAAAGTTAGTTAGCAGAAGCTTGCTTTCCAAACGTAAGTACTTTATCAAGGTAAATGACTACTATAGTTTACTATAGTACTATTGCAGGGATTTTTGTGAAACCAATGCCAATTCCAATGCCAAGACACATTCGACCTTTATTTATAGATAATGCTAGTTACTGTACTACTTTATAATATGCCTCTTTAAAAGCTCAAGAAAGCGTGGGTTTACACTACGTGCATTATTATAGATAAGTGTGTACAAACATTTGTACAATATTTTATTATGACGATACAATGCAGAGGCGTATAGGTAGTTGAGTTGGTGGGCAGCAAAACGTGTTACTAGTTTACACAATAAAATATGACAAAAGGATAGAATCTCACGTAGCTGTTGGAAAGGACTGGGCTGACTGCTAGAAGGAGACAGGGCAGGGATAGAAACATATAATACAAATCAGGAAAAGCAAGTCTTGGGAGCTTTGCGACCAAAGTCCTGTACAAAAGATAAAATGAAGTTTATTTAGAAATAAATTGGAATCGAATCTAAGTGTTGGGCTGCTGAGAAACTGTTTGGTCATTTTTTAGGGAATCATTTCTCGCGCAGATCTTTGAAAATCCTTATTCTATTTATTTTGTAGACATGAGCTGCTGCGGTCTAACTTGACTGGACTGGACAGAGGAGTATTGCTCAGAGAAAGCCTGAGCGATGGGGGTGCCAAGCCAAAGGAGACAAATTCTAGCGATTTGTAGAGAAAAATTGTGACTTCTCTTTCGAGCTAAAATGAAAGGAACGTATTATCTGTTGGGCTTGATAAATTTATGGTCTCGATATTATTGAGCCGTTGGCGGCAGTGAAACGAAAGGGAAATCCAAGGCCAAAACCAAACCTTTCTTTCGCTTCGTCATGTTCACGTCTCTGACGAGGCTCGGCTGCCTGCCCTCACAAATAACCAGACCAGACGAGATGAGATGAGCAAAATTACAAATAGTACCATAATACATATAGAAGGAGGAAGACAAGATAAGAGAAGCCTTTACTTTCTGCCCACTTACTTATATTAGTGTACATGTACATACTTTCATCTATATAAATGTATCCAGTCCACTATACATAAGTAAAGAGTAAATACATCGTCTATGGCTATGTAGCGATGAATGTTCACTACGTGATCCTCGATATATGCAAGATGACTGCGAGAAATAATGTACCTAGTAACTCTTAGTGGACAATACTCCTTCCCCATTGTCCTCTCCTTTAAAATCCCAACACTTTCTCCACTTTCTTTCTAAACCTCAACCCCACTCTACAGCTATTTCTGTCCCAAAGACTACAATTTGTCATTTCATTCTCAATATAATATTGTTGATGATGTATTTACTACAATTACCCATACTACCGGCGACATTAAAGTGTTAGATGAGATAAATACATTCAAAATATTAGTAATTAATGTTTTGTCACTTCCAGCACGGTAAATAATTATATTTAAAAGAATCTCAAACACATTTCCTCAAAGAAAGTTTTATTAAATAGTTGTTACAGTTAAAATAGTTATTGGATCATTTCTAAAATGTTCACAAAACATTCAACGTTGAGTCCAAATTAAAACTCTAAAGCCTATCTGGCGCCTGATACTGATAAGTACTTCTCCATGATATAGTAGTACATTTCCTGTCTGCCTATAAGTACATATACCAAATGCCAACTGCACTAAACTGAACATAATTTCTTAAGATGGTATTAATTAAATTCAAAGCTGTAAGTTGATGAATAGGAAACAAACTAAATAAACCAAACAAATCTAACGATAAGTATAAGTCGTCATTTACTTTTCGGGAAATGGGAATAAAGCGGAGCAACAAAAGAAGGTTTGTTATACAACACTAGTTATATAAGACTACTTATCGTTAGGTATATACTAATACTAAGTAAGTATACGTAAAGATAAGACGATTTGGATTTCTGAAGAGGGATAAGGAAACCGAGAAGACTCTTAAGTTGCTTGGTTGGTGGACTTATTTTCAGGATGGTGGGATGTGCAGGCAGACGTGACGTAACGCAACCCAACTGATTCGTATTAGTTAAGTAAGCAAACTCTGTCCAGGACAGGACGGAAAGACTAACGGTGTCATAGTCCATAGTGGCTCTAGTTGGAAGAAGAAAGTTAAGTTATTTTAACTAAAAGATAGAAATGGGAATTAACTGCAACGCAAAGAAGGGATTGCTGTTTGGTTTTCTAAAGATGTTCTTTACTATAAGTAGGAGGCAAGGCAAGTGAAACTTATATATCTCATCTCATAAATAGATTAGGTAGTTGATATCACATCACAGATAAGTAGATAAAGAAAGTAATTGAGTATAAGTGTTATACAGCTTAATTCAGTCTCCTATAGAAGGTTATGCAATAGAATAAACTCCTATGTAAGTACACTTAATCGGACTTTGCCTATCACTCTGAACCGTATAGCTGAACCTTTATTACTGAGCACAATTTTTCTTAGTATGTACTTATACTACAGAGTATGCCATGTGACTGGTTTAGTCCAGTCCAGTCACTATGTACGCCTATGTTGATTACCTTTGCACTTTTGTTTATTTTTTCCCACCCTGTGTTTCCTACGTACACAATTATTTTTCTACGACTATAGTATGTAATATACCTACTACCTACCCTACCTTTGCATGTAAAGGAAACTGCTCTACGGAAGATACCGAATTATGAAAGAGATAAAAAAATTGACTCACTACAAACGTCAAAGCATGTAATCTCCTAATTTTTCTTCCAGTAAATGGCAATATAAATATTTCTTTACTAGCCAAGGTCGCATTTATTTCTTCGTCAAGCTAAAGAAGTAAACAATGCCTTTAGCGGATGTTTTCTTATAAAATTTGTAAACAAACTTCAATATTTGTTAGTGCTTTTATGCAATAATGGAGCTTTACACTTCCGGAAATTGGACAGCTCCGGAGACTAATTCTGACATGAATTTCTTTGAAAAGGTAAATAGCAAACAAACGTGAATGTGTTTTTTAAATGTTATTACGCACATAGTAATCATAAACAGATCAACATTGTAAAAAACTAGTAGTATTTGTTTTATATTTACTCCCACAATGTTGTTGTAGCATTTAAGTGCAATGCAATTTAAGTTAAGCCTTTTCGCTTATGTGAATAAATGGAATATCAGACAGGTACTTATATAACTAAACTACTATTTACTTACTTAAGGTACTTAGTATTTAACATGAGTATACCTACGGTTCATTTAAGAATTATTAGAAATCTACTAATGTAATAAGAAAGGAGAGGAATACGTTATAGATTTTGGCATTGCTTCAAAAATGTCCATCCGTATCCGACATTTCACATCCGACTAGAGTGACTAACTGACTGAGACTCTTCTCTTCCACAGGAGACGACGTTTGCTTTTATGTAAGTAGACCAAGTCCTTGCTTTTACTACGGCTTACTAATACTGAATACATAAGATATACCTAAGTAATACCTTTGTGTAACTACAGAGAGTAGAAAAAGGTATCTACTACAATATAATCTGTAATGTCAACGATTTACTATGTGTGCATACATGCTTACCTAAACTACAAAGGAGAACTAATGCTGTAAGATTTTGTACTAGGGCCTTAAACCTTCCCCACAAAAGCGTATGAAACATCTTACATTCGTTAGGTAACCTAGTCTGTTAAATAGAAATACATACCTGGATATACATAGGACATAGACACACAAAAGACAAGAGTTTGTACATAGTAGGTAAGTAGAGTAGAAAAGAGAAGGATTCTAGGCAACATAAACGGGAACATGATACGGCGCTTGTGAATGTGAATCACTAATGCCATAACATACCACGGCTAGGCTTACTAACCTAACACTTAGGCCTTTGCTTGCATACTTCACTGGTACATATGTACATGACACGAAAATCGTGCCAAAGGATTGTCATTTTCCTGTCCTCCTACTGTGATTAAAAATTGAATACGATACGAACGAAGAGCGGACAGGGACAGAGCCAATACAAAGTTGAGCCAAACGGCTTTCGCTTCCTTGCGGTGACTAGAGTGTCATGCCATGTCAAACGATTTCCGGATACATTCCTACCTACTGTGTGTGCATACCTAGAACTAGACCTTAATACGACACAACCGACTGACAACCACAATCCAATTCTGCTCTACATATGTAACTGATAGTATTTACCTTCCCATACCAATATCACCTTCTCAAAATATACTATGCTACGGTGTGAAGAAATATAATACAACAGCTTATGGTGTCCAATGAACAACCCCATTGTAATCAAACACGACTATAAAGTACAGAAAGTCACACTGTCATCAAAAGTGGAAAAGTACCTGTATACTAAGTATATATGCATTGTAGGTAAATAGTGCCACTAAACAAAATGGCCAATGCTGCATTTTTTATGCAACAAAAGCTAATCAGGTAAAGTAAAGCAACTAAAATGCGTACTACCTACAGTAGAAATAATCAATTTTGTTTTAGTGATTGCATTACCGTGAGCATTCATTAATCGGTAATAGGTACTTATGTAAGTTTGTATTACAAAACGTGGGAGCCAATGCTTGGTAGTACATTATGTGTTTACATTACCTACGACACACATTAAACAAATGAAATATAAGTCGGTAGCTCCCGTTACATTTTTTATAGCGCTTTGTAAGCAGATCGTCTCAAGACGTGTTAGTTGTCTGTTTTGTTTTATTGTTGGTATTAATCCACCGTAAAGATATGAAGGTTTGACATTGTAATACGAGTCTCGCTGAGATCTTGAACAATTTTTTCAATGACATTTCTATTAAATCTATATTTACACTTAGCAGTAGCACTACTATACTTGTGCCGGTGTTTCATTTCATTCAGCAATTCCTTTGTCTCAAAATTCTTCAGCAACTCCACTCACTCAAGCCAGTTACCTAGTATTTAGGTATTCTCCCTCCTTATATTCAACGTACTTACAGGCAGGTGGAAATGAAATGCAAGTAGCAATGAAATGAAACGAGTGTTGCGCTACTGCCTATCCTATGAGAAAAAGAAATCCCGATAAAAGGTCAAGTGAAGTTCACTTGATATTATATCTTTTGTAACTAATAAGTATGTGGAATAGTTTCTTGTTTGATACATTCCTTGAATCTGTATCTTACAAGAATATATAAAAGAATTCACTTAAGCATTGTAATTGCGTACAAAATAGCTACTCAAGGCAGTGTGTTAGAAATAAAAATTGAAATAAGTAAAGAAATTACGCAGGCATGACTTTATTTCCTACATACCTACATATCTTTCCTGGTACTTAACAATAGAAGTGAAATAAATAGGAGAAAGCAAGAACAAGCAATATCAATGCTGATATGTAAAAGTGTAATTGTATTTGAAATTGGTGTGATCGTTCTTATTGCCTAACCATCGCCAGGTCCTACTCCCTAGACAGAAAAACATGTCTCTTCCGCTAGGCAGATTGATCAATATTGGTCTTACTGCGCGATAGGTCTTACTATCTACGACATGTAGTACACATGTACAGACTATATATATTTATACATACAGGTTTTATTTGTGTAATAATACAAATTAAAATTCACAATGATTTTAAAAAGTATAATACCAAATCAAAGGCAAGGTTTCGAAGAATTTTATTAAAAATTATTTCTTTCAATATGCCATTTTCATTTTACTAAGTATTGCTTCTTAACAACTTTTAGAAGGAAAAATGTCTCTTCTATTCTTCTATTGTTCAATTACTTGATAATTTTTACGAAAAAAAAATTAGTGAATGCAAATAAAGACTTATTTGTTATTTGTAGCTACTTTACTAGGCCTACTAAAACTTTCCTCCGTTGTTCCCGTATGAAGACGACTTCCGAATGAGAATTTCAATATTTTTTCGCCATTTTTTTGCAATACATGCGCCAATAGCAGTGTAATTATTGTGTAGCTTGATTTTAATATTAAAAAGACGCCGACAGCGACAGGCTGCAACCTACACTACCTACCTTTTTGATCCATTTATTTTTGCTTAGGATATAAAGTGGTACCTTCTGTATTCTAGGTATGAAAATACACTCAAAGCAAATATTGAGCTACCTTATAACTACAAATAAGAAACATTAGAGGGGATTCCATTCAAGGGCATTCCAAGAATATTGCAAATATGTCTGTGAAAGATTATGTTTTTTTGTGAAGGGATGATATTAGATGAAAGCTTCCTTTTCTACTTACATCTATCTGTACAACTTAGAGAATTCGCAGTATAGAAAAATATTCTTTTCCCCGAAAATAGTGATCTTAGTAAGTATAAAAACGTTTAGACTAGCCTTTCATAAGAACACTCAAGTCAAGAGGAATGAGATGAAAAGAGGAAGAACTGAGGGAATAAGTGCCCTTGAAGCTGGGAAAATAAAGTCAAGCTATGCAATGCAAAGCACAGCAAAGGTGGAATGGAATATCCTGTGGATCGTATCATTTATTTGTATTGCTATTGCTATTACCTTATATTTACTGTAGTACATATGTGAGAATGAGAAAGGAGATCTTTACTTTCTATCCACACTTCAAAACGTAAATACCTAGCTATTCTGTGAAATGATGAGAAGATGGGAAAGATAAGTCCACTCTCTCCTCTATGCAATCCCATTCCCATTGCATATCCATAGTTTATCGGAGATATTTACTGTAACTAACAATGAGGCATTTGGAATCGGATGAGAGTCGAGGACCTGCATGGCATAAAGCTCAACTTGAGTTAAATAGTAGTATAGCCAGTAAGTAAGTACATACAGTAAGTGAGTGAGCTGTGACCTAACAACATGCTAGGCACAGCAAAATAAAATCTTCTTATCTACTTAGCGAATCTCCCTTCGTTCGTCTTCTACAGAATACAGTACACACAGCAACCTTGCATGGCCAGGTCACACTTACATCTTACATAAGTAGACTTGGAGTTGGAACTCATCTGACTTGACTTGACTTGACTGAACCCAATCCAGTTCACTTACTCCTTAGCTAGCTTAACTTAACTTCCTTATTCCAACTTCCCTTCCCATAATGTTTCCTCGTCTGGGCTGGACCCATTTACTCTGAGGATTGTGGATTCACACATCAATATCCACTTTAGGGCATTTTGTTGCTCTTTCTCTACTTATCCTTCTATTTACTCTTACTGGTACATCATCATCTCATGATGCATGCAACAACTTCTTAGGAAAGCTCAGACCAAAGACTATGTACTGTAAAGACTATGTATAACGTTTACTGTAGATTGAGAAGACAAAAATATTCAAGTATATTAAATGATAACTACAACAGAGCACAAAAGTTTGTGTTGCGATAATAATAAAAAATACTTGATACGTATTACAGATGCGTAGGTTGTGATCTTTATTCTCGAAAAAGGTGTAATTCTACGTTAAGTTCTTCAACTGCCCAAAAACTCTTCTGATCTTGAGTTAGAGTAACCATATAAAATGAAGTTTGCTATAGTTGATACATACAAATCTACGCAAAAATAACACAGACTACTACAGATATTTCGATTATATCTATTCATAATTGACACAATTAAGCCATGATACTATTTGTAATTGTAATATACTAGTCAATAGACCCGACCCGACACCGTGTTTTACATTTGGTGTATGCATTCAATTAATTATATATTAATCCAGTAGGTGATGAATAAATAACCGAGAAAACTGTAATTAAGAAATGGTGTATATTGCTTGGTTGATTTTGTAAATTATAATTGTAAGTATTTAGGTATATAGATGCAAATGGAGTGAGTAGTTTATTTAATTTACTTATTTATGTATTAGTTACAATTTAGAAAAGCTACACAAAACTTATGCGTTGCAGAAAATGCTCTTTCTCGTGTTTCCTACCTTCTTTAAATTGTTTTCAATTTTGACTTTCTGCACATGAGATTTCATGAATTGATGTTGTGTGTTGAAATGCCGACAAGGTTGTAGCCAGCTGGAAGCCAGTCAAACGCAGCACGAGCTAAAAATGAAGGGTAAGAAAGGGAAGTCAAGTCTAGGAGGACCAGATCAAGCCAGGCCAGGGACTCTTGGACGGTGAAGAGGCTCAAAGCAAGAGAGACTTCTACTTTTAACTATTTACCTATACACACACTACTACTTACTACATGCGTATATGTACATAATCTTCTTTCATTCATTCATAGCCGTGCGGGCGTTTGTTTTACGATTTCCGACTAATATTCAGAAGGCATAGTACACAAAGGGAAATATTGACGGGAGAATCTTTTAGTGCAACTAGAATTGGGATCCCCTAGGATTTGAATGCATTCCTTCTTCATTAGCATCACATAGGCCAATGGAAAAGTAAACCCGAGTAGGCATTTGTGAAGTGACGAAGGAAAAAATGAGTGTTTACTTATCTCATCCAATTTTAGAACTGATTTCCTCGCTTTCTCACTCACCCTTTGATTTTTAATGGGAATGAGAAAAAGGAAAGGACTACTTATGGGCAATTTACATCCAGCGTATCTGACTCTTCTATCTACAGCTATTAAATACGTAGCAGAAACATTATTACTAAAAAAAATAACACAATATTATACCAACATAGAACGTGCCGTGCCTTATGTTTACTTATACTTATACATATAAAGAGAGAATAACTCATTCTCTCCAAGTTTTTACTTTAACTGAAGCAGAAAAGAAATAAACGTCCTTAAGTAGTCGATCTTATATCATCCATTCCCATGCATCTGTTTCTTTCCGATTTTTCCTGTCATGTAACGTTCCCTCCTCATAGTAAATAATAATAATTAGCTTTTCCCTTTTACAGGAGCACAGAACAAGCATAGAAAAGACTTGAAGGTAAACTTACGACGTTTTATTTTCCAGTAAGCTAGTAAGCAATCTGTTTTGTGTACTCTATACAAAATACAAGTATTCTGAGATCTTAAATCTTAAAACATATATATTTGTGTAGTATTTGTTACACTGTATATATCGTCTGCTACAAAAGTGCGTACTGGTAGTAAAAATGAGTAACATATGGAATGGTGCATGGCAAGGCACAAAGTAAAAAACGACTTTTGCTATATTTATTCTGTAGTAAGCACAAAGCAGTCTAAAATAGCGAGTGAAGAGTAATACAGTAATAGTAATAATCAGTCTGCCTGCACAACACACCCAATGATTAGTTTTTGTGAGTTCAATTACTGGAAATAGACCGGCTGCACTGAACCACGACGGAGGCCGCCTATACTAAATACAAATATATCTATAGGAAAGGAAAGGGCAATAAAACATACATTGGGTGTTAACAACCTAAGCACGCAGCCTACAATTTTGTAAATACTAAAAACAGTACCAATAAGTAGGTAATAGTACACTGCACTGTCTGTCTATGTATTCATGATGATGAGAATAAGAAATAAGAACGAAACTTACATTTCTTGTACCTATGTACTTATATATCTTATATACGTAATTATTCATCTACATTCAGAACATAATATCATAACGTTCAGAATACAAAAACATTGTGTATAACGTATTTATATACTGTAATTACTAGTAGAGCTTTCTAAAATTTACATTTATCAATATTGCACATAAACTCTAAACATGTAATTTAGCTAGCAGACGTATAATGTGGATTTGCAAATGTAAGATTTAACACTTCTTAAAGATACAAAGATGTATTAACACGTAAGGCTTTGCTATATTTACATTACACAGTACTTTAAGAAGCTACTTACTTATAATCTGAGAGGAAGAGCAAGTATGATGTAATGGTTGACACCAGCTCGAGTTAACAAATCACCGTGAAATATACATAGTACATTAAAAGAAAACGAAGCCCATAATCTTCACATTAGTTTCGGACTCAGACCATTAGTTATCTCATTTCATTTGAGTTTAGCGTGGGAGCAGAACGAAAACAATGGGATCATAGAACACAGAGAGGAGTAGTGGAACAGTGGAAGACAATGCAATGTTGTACGAAGAAAAAAAGAGATGAGAAGGAAGACGAGCGAGCGAGGGGAGAGAGAAGAAAAGAATAGTAATAAGGAATGGATGGAATGAGCCAAGAAAAAAGTTAGTGTAGTAAGTAGAAGATAAAACGAGGAAGAGTGTCAGAGGCAAAGTAAAGCAATGCAAGGAGACAGAAGGGAACTCTCTGAACTGAACTGAACACAAGAACGAGATTCGGCTGGAAAAGAATAGAATCCTTGCGAGCAACAATACATACGAAGTAGAAGAGAAAGATAGTGATTACGGATATTGTATGTGTCTAGCGAGTAGAAGGAGAGAAATCGTATTGTGGTAGCAATAGTAGCTGTAAGTATTGCATTTGTACTGTACTTGTGTGATGAGGAGGAGTAAGTACGAGAATGGGATAGGAAAAGTGCAGGGAGCGTTAGTGCAAAGTAAAATACTTAATTCGACGGGAAGACAGAAAAGAAGAAGAAAAGCGATGATCTCATAAGGAAAGACGGCTTCGGCAGCACTCAAACCCAACTATTAGCCTTATATATACGTAGGTTCTTACTTAAGCAAAGTAGTGTGTACGCAAAGAAATTATACTCTACAAATACTACATGTATTTGTACTATACATATTATAATATAAGAATATGTACATAAGAGCAACTAGCATACAATTTAAGTACACGTATGTACAAATGTATGTACTTATATATGTAGTATGTATGTATGTAGAAAGAAATAATTATGCATGTACTGTATGTACTACATATAGGATAGAGAACTGAGACTGCAGAACCTTCACCTCAAACGAACCTAATCTACCATTTTAAAATCTAGGTTACATTATGTTACATTAGTGTGAAGGAAGTTGCGATAGCATTATGTATAGTAGAGTAGTAGTGTGTAGTTGTATGTAAGAAAGTGGGGAAGCGACCGACAGACGCTAAGTAAGTGGCTACGAAAAACTAAGTAAGTAACTAACCACACAATATACAACACTTCATTTTCTTTACTTTGGCAGACTCTCTTCTTTCTCGTGTATGTTCAATGTTCTATCCTATTCTGTCCTATGATGTGAATAGAGAAATTGAAATTGAGAGAACCAGAGAGGAAAGTGTGAAATGAGGTAGAGCAAGACGCTAAGAGCCTAAAAACTACACTAAAACTAAAGTATGCAGTGCAAAATTTTTGCTCATGAGAGATATCCTAAAAAATACTTAAGAAACACAGTGGCAAATACACGAGAATACCTAAATACTTCTTTGCATGTAACTTTATACTAATACTATGTACAACATGAAATCATACATACGCGGATACTCTCTAGTATAAAAGTACACTATATAATCACTCCCTTAACTATAATCTTTATCTATGTAGTGTAAGTGTCAGTATTAGAACACAAGGTCAGAGCATATCTTTAGGTAAAGTACTTAGACAATACTAATAAATACAATCTCCTAAAATCGTATTTAGTACCTAAATTGTTTTGTTATGTGTGTGCAGATTTATAGTCTGGATTCCGGATCTCCATTTTCCTTCAAAGAGTAGACTACAAGACCAACCCATTGCAAACTCAAAGTGATAACTAATGATCGGCCAGAAATTTCAGGCCATTTTTCAATGAACCTGCAGTAGGATTTTATTTAGTAGACTGGAGTTGTGTAGACTAGTTCCTTGGCAGCACATTCATGATTCATTTGACTAAATTAATGACTAATGGCTAATGCACTCGAACTTCTGTATCATCTATAGTACAGACATCTGTATTTACTCACTATGTTGTGTACCAGTGCATATGATAGTGGAAAAGGGGAAAAATAATTCGCACCATTACATAACATTTACTTTCATATCTTAGAAATTACAGTCACCTAAGTTACCTGTCTAATGCAATAAACTTATTATATAGGTATAATATTCATAATGTAACGGTCGTCTATTCCAACATACGCCAAACATTTCTCTGTTGGTACTAACTATAGATAACTATTGCAAAAAATTGTCATTCGGTCATGTTAAAGGCTTAAATCTGACTAGCTATAAGAAGACGCAGAGGAAACCTATACGATGGCTTTTTCTAATTACCCATGTACTCTATAGACTATGACTATAAACATTGCACATATTAGTTATTTACCTACACTGTATGCTATACATACAACATATCAAAATTATGATTAGTAATTTGAATTGGGTTTCCCTATGCAACTAGGGCAATCAGTCATGATTAAAAACTTTCCCTTGTCAACACCAGCATTGAATGCACTTTAGGAGCATTTGAACAATTGTGATCTTTTAGGTTAGTAGTAACCTTTGCTTAACAAAATATCTTTAATATTTATTATAGGTACATTGCATGTAGGTTGTTAATTTTAAGTAGTCGCATTTCATTAGCTACCTATATAGTAAGTATATAGGTAAAAGCCCCCAGCACAGTTTAATTAGTTTCCTAAGCTTAGTTTCGAAGAGGTTGCCGTAATCGACCTTGAGCTCTACTTTCATTCATCAATGGCCTATAGCCAGTGCCAGTCTAGTGAAATCCGTAAACTGATTAGAAGCAAAGTAAATTAATAGCTACCTTCAACATTCCCAAACTAGCTAACTATTCCGCGCAGACGGTAGACATTTTTATCGACATTACCAAGCTAATTAGTGTAGTAGGTAACTAATCTGCAGAACTAGGCTTATATTACAAAGCCAATAAAAATCGATAAAGTGCACAACGAATTATTATACTACCCTTACATAATACTATTCTTTCTACAAATGTTTACTTAACTCGCGTATAAAATACGTTTGAAGTAGTATTCACTTGCAACATTACATATAAAGAATCTTAAGATCTGGATTCCACAGTGCTTTGGGCTCAAAAACCCCCAACTTACATAATAGGCTTAATAACTATATACAAATATATTATATAATATCATGAATGCTAATATGTACAAAGGAATTAGGACAAGCATTCCAATCCGAATTTCTTGTTGGAAAATTTCTCTGCATCCTGTCTATAATAAATAAAAATGTAATATAGCACATCCCCCTCTTTATGCAAATAAAAAACCAACTTAGTATTCCATTACATAGTTACACAACACAGACTGTTATGAGTGTAATGTAGTATCATGTATGATTAGTTGCATCTTTAATAGTTGAATGCGTAAATAAGGGTTTAAGTAAGTAACTAGACTGGTGAGTATAGAAAATTAATGGATAGTATAATATAAATAGTATTGGTTTCCGCTACATTAACAAACTGTTGGGGAAAATTTTACAAGAGTATATTATCAATAACCGGAGAGAAATGCATAACAAGAGAGAGAGAGCTCATAAATGATTTGACGATGTCATAAGGAAAGATGAAGTTGCTTTACGAACCGTTTTGTCACCCAGATGTTTAACAACGCAGGGAAGATAGGCAGTTTGTCCCACAAAAACTGTCGTGTTGTACTTAATGGATTCTATGTACGGTGTAACTCCAGCTTCATCATTTCCATGAAGAGAAAATGACATTCCTAGAAAATATAAATACAGATTATTTATAACAGTGTTAATTTTATTATATTGCTGAAACATTAGCTGTACAAATACATACATCATCTCAACAATAAAATTCAACTTTGTTTACGTTTCCTCCTTTTGAATATCATATGCAGTTTACGTTTTTTCGAAATGAGCACACCAAAAGTTCTTGGTACATTTAAGATTCTATGCAGGCAATCCAAACACCTTCAGTACGTCTGTGCCACAAAACAGTGCATTCTCTATAATGGAATTTCCATTATTGTGACCTCACCCTCCATAGTTAATATTGCATTTATTTTATTTCCATTGCATTGCATCGCATCTGACTTTTTTGCTCCTACCCTATCGCACCACATAAAGCATAACGTAGAATAGTGTACAAATATTAACGAGATTGAATTTCAACTATAAAAAATAAATAAATAATAGCAGCCGGCTTGCGTGTAGAGGAAGATGCAAAAGGTAGAGACGTCAAGCTCCACTTCACATACCAAGCCAATAAATTATTAAAGACTTTTTCCTGCATAGGTTAATATGTCGGTTGAGTGACGAGCTCTGAGATTTTGTTTGATATTCATCATGGTAAGGCGTAAGGCACACATGTGCACACACATCATGAGGAAGTTTTTATAAGTTCAAGATAGAAAAAGTGCATGTATGTAATACATTATTATGTAGATGCAAACGACAATAATGAGTCAACGTCAACCCAAGAGTCTTGTGGTCTCCTTTAGTTTCCTCTACTTTCTCTGTATTAAGTTTATGGTCTCTTCTGGTTTTTGTCAGCCTGTTTTGTACAATTCAAATAGTATTTATATATAACAATGCAATACATGCACGAGAACGCAGACAATCTTGTATAATTTCATTTGGTTCACTTCAGTCGTTGTTATTGCGGTGCGGTTGCACGTAGTTATACAAATATGTCTCTATTATTGTTGTGGTTTACTTTTGGTAAGAAATGGCTCCATGACAAAATTACCACTTATATATCTGCCATCCCTGGAGCTATTCTTTCATTTCATGCACACACGAGGAGATTGCATTGGATAAGAAATATGAAGATTATATCATTTTAGATAGATTAAGTTATTTTGTTATTATTACGAAATTGAATTTCTGTCACGTACATAACAAACATCATTTTCTAAGACACATTAAACAGAAGCATATTGATAGAAATATCAGTGTACTATACAAAAAGCTCAACACAATTTTTTCCATATCTCAGTAAACCCGATAACCTTACTCAGAAGGAAAATATTTAGGCCAAATAACTAAACGGAAATGCTGGTAACAACCTATAGTTGTAAATAAAATAAAATAAAATCGTGGGTTGGGAAAAATGTATATGATCGTTTAATGACTCGTTTGTAGCGTATTTATTTTGTCATGCTTGGAAAATTCATCTTGGTAGCAATGCAATGAGTATGACTGTCGGAGCGACGGCTTATGGAAGTATGCTAAATGCGTGTAGCACATGCAAGAACCGTTCTAAGTTCTAGTTTTAAGGGAAATTGTACATACATAAAAATGTATTACGTAAATATAATTATTATTGTATTATAATGCATAGTTGCGCTCTTAACAAGAATTGAGTCTAGGTTGCTCATTCTAAAAAAATGCTGTAATATATTCAGTATCACAAAATCAAAATTGATTGTGATCTTTGTCTGTGTTAAACAATTAAGTAGACCCTATAAAATGTGCTTGATTCCTGTAGGTATATTTGTCGTGTTCATTTCCGTGTCTTTAAAAGCATCTGTCTATTGCTTCTTTTAGCATTTAAAGCTGTCAAGCTAATCTTTAGTAGATTAGATATTTGATAGAGATACTAAGTATTCTCAACACCGCAGACAAAACACAGTCAACTAAATAATCAGCACCAACCAGTTACAATACGACAATTAAAGTATCTTCTGTATTTCCGTGTTAGTTATTGTTAGCACTGAGTTGACGTTGACATGCTAAGTGACAACTACCGGAAACTTTTAATCTAACTGAGGCAAGTAGACTAGACACGAAAGACAGGGACAGGACATGGGGGAATTGAAGCATCATGTCATATTTAATGTATAAAACACTCTTTCTAGCACTGCCGTGCTATGCCATACCACATGAAAGAGTGAATTGATAGTGACGACGAGGAGACACCGAAAAAGGAATACATACATACATTCTCCCTGTCTACGCTACGATCCTAAACTGAAATGCTACGTAGTTTCTGGCAGCTTTGCTCTGTAGCTCAACCGGACAGACAAAATAGACAGATTGACAGCATCATCAGAATTGCAACGAAGCATTTTACAAAAGCAACTTTGTTTCATTTTGAAAAGGGAAGGGAAAGAGCGGGCGGAATGTGTGACATTCCCACTTCTCCCTATTTCTGTCTTGTCTTTTCTATTATAAAGCTCACTTTGTGGAAAACAACATCACATTTACATATTTTCTGTAGGTAATGAAACCTAAACTGGAGGTTACGTTCCATTCTCTAACTCTCAAACATCTTGACTTCGCCACAGAAGCATTCACTAGAATGTCTACTTATGTTTTTAGTAGTAAGCGTATCTATATAAGTAAGTAGACGGAAAATTAGACAATCGGGCAATGTGAATACTGCCTAGGCATTTTATGTAACAAAATATTCATAGTCATGTGAAGTTTTGTAGACATTTTCACTGAACCAATTGAAATAGTCTTCCGAAACATACAGGCACATAGAACCTGAAAGGAAGCTTTAGATCATTCTTAGGGTTGGAGTTTTGTGTACAAGTGCGTTGCACGTAGGAATACTGAATATTGCTTAATATTTAAATTGATTGTTTTTGGATGCTGCTTATTAAATCTATCAAAAAATTGTTTCATTTGAATCCTTTCCAATGCAGTGAACATTTTTGGAAAATTTTTATATCCAAACATCCTAGGCAAATATTTATTTGCCGGGATGTCTAATTTGCGGCATCCACTACTTATGTAAGTAATAAGTACACAATGCCACGCTAGAAACGAATGGAGAGTAGCTACACTGACTTTTTAAGTAGATGCATGGCTTGCATGTGTATACAAAATACAAATTGCGTAAACTAAAGAGCCCACGTATAGCAAACAGAGTAGGCTTTCTGAAAATTGGCAGAAAGAAGCCAGAGATATTTAAGCAGAACTCTCTTCCTGTATGGTATGCTCTATTTTGTTTTTCATTGCAAATTGCAAACCCTTTCTTTACTTCCTTCAAGGTACGGGCTACAAAGTATTTTGCTACTTACAAACCTCCACTTTACATTAACTTACAGTATAATATAAACCACATTGTATTCTAGAGTTTTAGAGTTATGGTGGTAAGTAATATACATACATACATAGTTCCGTAGTTATTGTCAGTTGACATTGCATTATATTCTAAAATACGAACTTACGAACATTTTAGCAATGTAGTCTACACAATTTCAACATTATTATGTTTCTGCTATGCAAAGAAAATCAAATAACCAAAGGGGAAACCAGCACGCAAGTAAACACTTTAGCTTTAAAATTTTATAAGCAGTTTACTCAACAATGCTTTCCTCGCCAATGTCCTTAGGTACCACTTTGCCAAAACTCGGGCTTATTAGCCTTCGTAATCTTAATAGGTA
Source organism: Tomocerus mixtus (assembly GCA_034694165.1). Lineage (NCBI taxonomy): Eukaryota > Metazoa > Arthropoda > Collembola > Entomobryomorpha > Tomoceridae > Tomocerus > Tomocerus mixtus. The sequence continues at coordinate 6,622 of JAQFYC010001392.1, read as the reverse complement.
CATTCGCTTAGGTACTTGACTTTGCTAGTTAACTTAAGCCATACAGACGATATGTGCAGGTCCAGGAATTTTGTTCTGCCAAACTACAAGTCTGGGAAATAATAAGCATACCACACACGTTCATATCATCATAACATAGAAAGAGGCAGATTGTATACATTCCACAGCTAATGCTATTCTGGCTATTCATGAGTCACAGATATTAAGTGCATAATTTATATGAAGTATATAGGTAGACTTACATTGCTAAAATATGGAATGTTGAATGTTAATTCTATTTAATTTACCTATGGTTATAATGTATCGTAACATATCCAGTAAACTAGACTAGTATTACTACTCATTACCTTTTTATTATCTAAAAATTTGCAGGAGGAAGATAAATATAATGTATCTAGCCAAGGGACTATTTTCTATAAATACAATTATTCATTTCCTTGTGCAATGTGAATTAACTGTCTTGTCTTGCTCTTGTTTTGAAAGGTTTGCATTCCTTTAGGTGAGCTCAAGAATTTCAAAACTTTGACGGCTGAAATGATCTAATAAGATAATATACAGACGCAAATAGGTATACTGTACAGTTGGAGTTGGTATCGGGTTCTCATTTCAGGACTCTTGCTCTGATTGTCCCTATCTTTTGAGGGGGCTGCAAAGGATTACATGATTACGTAACATGGATTCATCTGTGTAGTGTAGTGTATGTACGTATTGCATTACAACCTTATTATATTACGAGAAACATTAATATTAAGTAGACGAAGGATGCTACATTACTTACATAACATAATATATAGGCTACTCCTATCAAAATGTCTGCATATAAGAATGTAAAACAATGGTGACATGAAATCCATTTGGGAACAATGCCAGCAGTGAGGATGGCCCACTCTAAAATTAGGTCTTCTCTTCTTAGTTCACAAGTATAAAGGAACTATTTTCTTTCTCTTACTCTTTCAATATATTGCAATCGCAAGGTTTGCTTAATTCACTTCCCTCCACTACGAAGTAAGTATTATACTCACACAACTTTAGTTTGCCGATCTGATATTGCACACTAGATACTCATACATTTAGCATTTAGTTAGTACAATAATATAGTAGTCTAAATTCAGGAATAAGTTCATCTCCCTTGTTTAGCACAACTTAAAATGCTCCACATGCAAATGCATCACTATGGTCCTGTGTATTTTGTGAGTGTATTGACTAATGTTATGAGGAAAAGAAAGTTACACGGCTACGTCGCAAATTATCTATGTATAATATGGATACCTACATATAGTTTTTATATAGTATTGCTACCGGCACCATAAGTACTATTACATAAGTATTAGATATGTACATATAGTATATATCATGTAAGTGATGTGATTACTAACAGTAAATAAGTAGGTTTAAGTATCAGTCGGCAAGATTGTAATAGAAACTAACGAGTAAGGCTAAGCTATTTGTTTGGCTTACTTACGTTGAGTTAACTGTTGGCTTTCTACTTATGTAAACCTTTTCCAGTGGAGAATGAGTATGATGACATGAGGACTATTCAATAAGAAAGAACCTAAAGCTAAATCCAATGCAATAACTCAACTCAAGACTCAAGGCATTATGTTTTCCTTGTTTAGTTTGGCTGGCCTTTCTTTTAGCTTTCAATGCACCACCGCATATTAACATCAATATACATAGACAGCAGAATTTTGTAGAATTCATACTTTTTTACCAATCTATAGGCATTCTACAGACATATTATGTACCTATAGTAATGTAATCTAAAGATACCTTCGCCGATAGCAAAGATCGTTGTGCGGATACTCGGTGCAGTATAGTATTGCCGTAAGAATTTAATCTAGAAAATTGTAGATTCTCATGAGCTTACACTTTATAGCTATTTGTTCTATGGTTCTCATCCTCATCTTGACCATGGAATTTTATTTTAAGGAATAATATTGTTTTTAAGAGCCAAAGGACACTAATACTATATTGTGCTAGAATATATGTACATTAATGTCTAATAAATTACTTACCTATGTACACTTACACTTCTTAAGTATATAAATACACATATATCTAAATACAAGTGTGCCTAAGGTAATATAATATACTTTTAATCCTATAGTATACTAATGTCATATACTATAGGATAAGTAGCAAGATGCTTACACTACAGTACGGACTGCAGTTAGTTGTCTGGTTTCATCTAGTTTTCTGTTTACATAGGTATTTTATTGTAACGCAGAAGAATAATGGCAACTTTGAGAAATGAGACTGTTTTACTGTAAACAAGTACGTTCAAAAGATCAAGAATCCAAATATATGTGATGTTTAACTAGAATTAGTACTTTTTGCTCTGTTTTTTAAAGTATAATTTAAACTAATGATAACACAAATCACCTTGTCGCAGTTGATATTGCAAATAACGTGTGATGTGTTCAAGTGGCGCCTTTTGCACATGCAAATATAAAACGTGCACCACTATTGTATCAGTACTTGGCTGTATACTCAATTTCCAATTTGCAAACCTCCTATAGTACTGACTAATGTGACTACTGACACTTTAAAGTTAGATCTAAGTTACTGAAAAGTTACAATAAAATTAGCACCTATCGTTCCATTTTGAATAATTGGTCCATGTGCAAATTGTATGAAAATAGCCTACATTAAATCTGAATTTCAAGGTTCGTGCATTCATTCATTGCATTGTAAGCGAAGTGAACAAAAGTAACCAACTTGTTATGTAAATCCTCACACAGGGCAATTTCAGTCAACTCTTTGTTAAGTATACTAAAGTTGGATTTACTGGTGTAACTTTTACCATTAGACTGCTATATGTGAATACAAAACCAACATAGCAGCATAGTGTCCTTGATAAACAAAAATCCTTTAAAAAGTTTCCGAAGCCTTGCACACCTATTCCAAAATTCCAATGGGCAAAAATTCTAAAGAAATTAAAGAAGCTTGGGTTGTCGCATATGAGAATCTATTGGTAATCTATTGATACTATAGTTTCACATCATTGTAGTCTCATGTTTTCTCTGGGAGCGTTAGTTACATATTACAATGCTGAGCCCAATACATACGTAATAAAGAACTACAAAGGCAGGAAACTGGGTCATGAATACCTTCACTTCATATGCACATACTTTTTCTGGAGACTTTAGTTTTGGTCTAGTTCTAGTGCATAAATACCTCCGTAAGTAGATTCCTAATTGCATTGCAAGTATCTAAGTATATAGCCATTCCTGTAGTTGTAGTGTAAGATCACATTTTCGTTTCGACTACACTACATACACTACATTTCCATCGAATGTTTTAGTTTCGATGGAAAGACAAATTGTGTCTAGTAAGTCACTGTAGGATATTTTGGTTTAGTTTTTGGCTAGCTGGCTCATTGGCTCTACTTTCTCGCTTTTGGTTAGTTTTTCATTTCCACATAGGTTTTAAGTACCTATATACTTATTTAGCATCTTATCTCTAGACTATTTACTTCCTATACTATATCTGTACACAATAATGTAGTATACTACAAACATGACAGCTAGCAACAACGATCTGGTTTACTTCTCTTCTCTTGCTCCCTATCTCTTCCAGTTTCTACATACAACATAAATACCACGTATGTATGTAGGTAGTGTTCGCAAAGCAAAGTGAAAAGGATTTTAATACGGCGATTAAATGAGATTGCATTTTATTACACTGCACTGTAACTCATGAGCTCATACATCACTCTCATCGAGCTAGCGTGGTCTGGTCTGGCCTGGCCTGGCCTGGCTTGGCGAGGAAAGAAAAAGAATAAAAATTTCTTAGTAAGTATGTACGTATGTGTATTTCATTTTCTCTTGTTCATGTTCCTTCTGTTTTCTTCCTGTCCTCATCCTGCCGACTACTTTTTTCATTATAATCCCTTTCTTCTCCTTTCCTTCCGTGAATTGTACATATTCTGTGTAACAGTAACAAATAAGTTTCTCTTATGAGTGTGAGTATTAACTATAGGCACATATCTACCTAACCTACTAAATTACTTACATTATAGGAAGCTAAACATTTAGTAGTATATCATTGTTGGAGCAAAGCGAGGACTGTTATGTTATGTTAGTTTGAGTTGAGAGATTCGGAATGGTTACTGGAAGAAGAGTATCTAAGTCTAAGGACGGAGTACTTGGAAGTGGAAGTGTTTGGCCTGGCCTTGCCTTCTGTTCAGATGAAGTATGCATAATAAATTGTTTCAAGTGTTAGAGTTAGAGTACTCAGTCTCAGTGCATCTCATATTGAAAAAATTCATCCTTTCTCACACTCTCTCATTCACTTCCATTTCTATTCTAATTGAAACGAATTCAAAGAAGAAAGATACAGAAAAGATCCCAAGACAAGCAAAATTCTTCCTTATGCTCTGCCTTAGTCTTAGTACATTTTCCTCCTCTGGCCTGGCCTGGATTCCCTCTGTTCTTCTATGGCTGGATTGTCTTTCGGTTTCCCAGCTTGGCGTAGCGTGAACAAACGATATAAAATTGAATTGGATTTAAATTGGTCCCATCCAGTCTGCCTGTCGTACGAGTATTACTCTTATCACAACGTATGTATGTATAATACCTACCTATCTGTATGTATAGATATATTCCTGTAGCAGATGAAGACAGAAAACGTAGCGTAAGCTAAAGACAAGTCAAGTCAGCTGAAATGAAGATGATGATTTAAGGTGGAAATATGGTAATTTTTCTCCTAAGCTCGTCTATTTGTAATACGCATTCATTTATTCACTCAACTTTTAGTTTAATACGTACTTAGAGTTTAGAGTTACTATTACTACTTAATATTGGCACTAGTTTGGCTACCAGTAGTACCAGAAGTAGAATCAAGCTACTGTACTAGTCAGTTCAGTAAGCAGAAGGAGGAGGATTAGATGGGAATTTGCAGCCTGGCATGGCAAAGAGTTTGGCATCCGCATCCAGTCTCAAGTCTCATCCTTCGACCAGAGTTACTTACTTATTGCTTCCACTTACTGTACATTCTGGTATATAGTGGTGTATTTACTATATACTAACTAAATGTGGGCAGGTAAGCACGAACTACATATAGCTGTCTGAAATTTGTAGCAGGTTAGATTTAGAAGTATATTTGCTCTGGAAATACTAAATAAGCAGGTATGCTTATATCCCCGCACAGATATTATGTAAGTACTTACAATGAAATGTATATGTAGTTGAACAATACGGGTGGGTACTGGGTACTACCAGTACTACACAGGATTTTGTATACTCACTATTGCACACAGTCCTTAATTGGATAGATTTATCTGTGATAGCTGTTGCTGTGTTTCTTATGCAACAGATAGGTACTCTTTATAGTTTCAAGTTTCAACCACTATGTTTATTCCTTGGGAATGGATTACAATTCCAACATTGTTTAGCATTAAGTACCCACAAATAAGTTTTGTAGCAAAAACGATGTCCCGTCCCTATTTTTTACTACCTAAAATATTCATGAATATATTTCAAGTATAGTAATTCTATGGTTATAAGCAATTACTAATCGTAAGCTATGTAACAATCATATAATATTATTGCAAGTGTTATGAGATTCTGACTCAGAGTACCTATGCATTTAAAATTGAAGAATAATACCACAAAACTGGATTACTACTAATAAAGTAGTAAGTATATTATGTGCAAGATGGAAGACTTAATATTGACAGCGGAAAGTGCGAGGAGAATAGATACCTGTATTATGTATTAGTAAATTAATAAAACAAAATATTCGAATTTTGTACGATGGACGTATTGGTTGATATTGATTAGATTACTGCAAATTGTGTTATGTGTAATGCACGTAGTTTGCAATCTGTAGAATATAATTACTTAATATTAATGTGGTTATAGATGCCGGTAAACAATCCGACGAAAATAAGTAGGTAAAGTCACCGGTTAAGTAAATTATGTTAAATACAACTACGCAGATTGATTAATTGCGAAGTAATTAAGTTGAAGAGACTTCCGGTTTAAAAGCCTGCAAGTGCTAAGTACTACTATCATCATCCCTAAATACATACATACATACATGAATACAATGTAGTGAGATATTATCGACTATGGCGAAGACTATGTTAATTGTCTGTTCGCTAAAGCTTCAGTGAACCGTTACGATACCAATTATTGCTAAAGTATATGAAAATCTACGACCACCTTTATTTTCATTATTAATAGATTTTGCATCGGCATATACCGAGTGTAGGTACTGATAATAGAAAATATAGGTTGTTCTTGCTTTAAGCAAGAAGTAGTTATACACTTCTTAAAAGTAAATAGTAACTTACGATGGTCCACAGATAGCAAGTAAATAGATAGATGTACTAAATATAGTAAATATCCTTTCACGTGCAATACTAAAGTTTTATAAACCATTGTTTGTTTACAGATCAAAGTCAAACACTTGATGGCTGTTAATTTGTGTTAATGGTATTTATCATTGTATTATGCTGTACGGAAAGGAGTATTGTACATTTTAGTATGTACTACTTATAAATTACGAATGGATAACGTACGCAGTAGGTTAAAGTACCTAGTAGATCTATACTATATTTAACTAGGTTTCGTTTCCTCATTGGATGTAACGTAAATAAATAACAAGAATAATAAAG
>JAQFYC010001391.1:0-35088 GCA_034694165.1 Tomocerus mixtus | reverse complement strand
AAAATGTCGAATTGGTCCGACTAATCAAGTTATGTCGGGACCAGAGTACGATTTCACGAGCCCAATCCTACACCCAGGAAAACTGTTACGTGGCACGATCAGTACACAACACAACGTCTACGTAAATACATAAATACGTACTGTATGTACTTTTCTTTACTGTAAACTTAAATTATATAATTGCATGTAAGAAAAGCTATAAAATAATTGAGAGAGAGTGGTCATACTGAAAAGCTGTATCGTCCAGCCAAAGCCAAAGCCAGCCGGTCAACTTTATTTCTATGAATGTATTTAAGTATGTTATAAAGAATTGAATACAAGATTATGTACATAATATATAAGGATAAGTATAATTAAAGGTTTTATTCCTAAAGAGAGATAGATGTATGCAATGTCTATACTTATTGTTACTTAAGTAGTAAGTTCGATCAGAAAGAAGCTGGCTGGTTCAGTTTACAACTTCTCCTCTTCCTTTCCCTCTCTCTCTCTCTTAATTTATTTATCTTCACTTACTTATACTTACGTTGTAGTGAAGCGAGAGAATCGGAAAATGATAATTTCAACAGGTCAGGCACATGCAGGAGTAACAGTTGCCGTTTACCATTTACCATTTACAATTTACACGACTTGCCCACCTTATACTTCACAGCTTACAGTAAAAGTAAAGATAATATTAAGGGGAACGGGAATGAGAGATGTACAGCATACAGTATACAGTAGATGGCCATGGGTGTCATGTCATGTCAAGTGAATTCAACTACCTATTACAGATACTACATGCAGTTTTTATGTCATTATAAGTATGCATATCAATAAAGGATGCAGATAAATGTATGGGTGAATTTTTATATTATTTTGTGAATGTAGGGTTTAATGGAAGTGTTTATGTTTATGTATAGTTTTTATATGTATGCATAATGTATGAGTGGATAGGTCACTCAATTTTGTAAGTAATCTTAACTAAAGTCACGTCAGAGTATATGTACGGGTATTACTATAGAAGAATACACAAAGATAATATTGTTAAATTGTTATTATACATTATTGCTTAAGTCTGCATATAAATACATAGAAAACAAAAGGTAAGCAGCACAACACGTACATAAATATACTTAAGTATTGTATATGGAGTGAATTAAGTGAAGTCCAGAGCTATAGTCCAGTGGAGTGGAGTCCAGGCCAGTCAGACAAGTAAAGAAGAGGACAGGCACACCTTCTGCGCTCGATCCTTCTGAAATTCATTCGATATTCGAAACACGTCCTAAATGCATTTTGAGTTTGAAACTCTCCGTTTTTGCTTCCCTTCCCGGTGCAGTCAACATACATAACATCCAAACTACAAAACACTAGAACACATACACAGGAAGGAAGAGAAATGTTATTTTTCGTAGTTTATGATCCACAAACAGTTTACTATAATATTCAATGATTTCTAACTTCGTGCATCCAATGTGATCTATCTATCTCTACATGCACAGTTTTTTCACCCACCTGTATTCTTAAGTTCTTTTATACTATACCTATATGTACTGCAATGATGCTAATAAACCATTAGTTTAGTTACCAGTTACTTAGTTGAATTTCATTGCATAAACTCCCATTAGACACAGAGGAGTCTGTAACTAACTGCATTACCTATGTATGTACGTATTTATGTATAGAACATTTATTAATGTATAGTTCTGAGCTACTATTTCTGTAAATAATTTCTATCATTTCATTCTTACTCTCTTTGTCCTTCCAAAATTTCATAATGATCTGTATAATATGTATAATTTGTTTAGCAATAATACTTATTTAGTTAGTATGTAAAGGTAAATGGTGCATAACCGTTTGTGTTCAACTGTGCATATAATGTAATGCATTTAATAAGTACTTTTGATTACCACCAAGGATGGAGGACGGAGAAACAAAGATTATAAAAGGTAAAGCTCTGGATTTAGAGAATTTGAGTCAGGTGCCGATGAGTTTACATTTAAGACAGCGGAACTGGTCACCTCTGCTCAACTACACTTAAGATTAACAGCAGCAGGAAATATTATTCTTTTTTGTTACACCGTGAATCAGCTATAAATATTACGTCAATGTTTTGTAGCTTTATGATCTAGATTCCAAAAATGTAGTTTAAATACCGTACTTTCTTATTTGTAAAGCTGGATATTTAAATATTGTACTACATCTTGTAGGTAACATGCAAGCGTTTCTTAAGTTGAATATTGTAATATACAAATAATACATAATACTTGACGCAATGACAAACTATTTATTTACCTGTAATAATACTACTTAAAAATTATTGTGACATACGTATATGTATTTGTATATGTACGTATAGTAACCCAGTATAATAAAATAAATAAATGGTGCAAATAAAATAAAATAAAGGGTTGAAAAAGAATTTGACCGTTTGTCTTGGATAAATGAATGCACCGATACCTATAAATACATTTCCTATACAACATTCACGTAGGACAGTATTTATAGTAGGTACGTAATGGTAATAGGTAATTATAGTTAGAGAGAGAAAGATTGGGACTGGACGAGGCGAGGACCAGACGGAGACCTTTTTGATTTGATCTCATAAGAGATGAATGGAATGAGAGTAGAGGTACATCACCTAGAGTAGAGGTAGTACAGATAGGTACTCATCCCATTCAGGGTCGTAGAAGAGCTATTAAAAGTAAATTGGATTGCTCTCAAATTGTTCCAGTAACTACTCAACCAGAACTGGATGAGAAAAATACAGACGAAATATCTCTACAGAAGACGACGGTTCAATCTTCTATATAAAAGCTGATTGTAGTGATAGATAGATTCATCTTCATCACTATTACCTATAATCATCTATATACACACCGTAATCACATAAGAGCACAGAGAATCAAACTGATGCGATGCCAATACATTTACATAAAGATTGCTTACCCATACACTTCTATCTAATATATAAAGCCACACTCACACTATTTGTCACAGGACAACTTATATACTTACAATTTCACCCTTTATATAGAAATACACGTAAATATGTATAGTTAGCGTATAGTGTCCAAAAGGTAATAATAAGGTAAATTCAGATATACAGTACCTTGAAAAGTATATAGCACACCACATAGCATATAATCAGGTTATAATTATCTATATGTATATAAAGACAGTGAGTTTGTGAACTAACAATAAGAACCATTCAGTCAATGCTCATCGTCAGATTCCATTACTCCAAATCACATTACATTACATTAGATCTCATCCCCATCAGCCAAAGCCAAGCCACCATACACTTACCACTTCACATCACATCACACAAAATCATTGCTCTTATTTTCTCTAATCTTCTCACTGAATTCCCTACTGTACGTATACATAAGCATCCTTACATAGAACTTTAATCCACTGGATTGGATTGGATGGATTCGGTCACTTGAACTGATTACAGAGCATTGCTATCTTATTTTTTGTATTGACTTTTTTAAACTTTGTTGTAATCCCATTACATTCTCTCACTGCAGTGTGATTCAACTGTGTCGCTATTTAGATCTCGTATTTCTCTATATACTTTGCGTTTATGTACAGTACACAGTACACTCTGGCTACATTTACAATGACATATTTCTACTGTAAATAATATTTTGAAGCGTCTATTTGCCTTTATCTTCGCTATAATACAAAAGCTATGTTATTTATTTAGCTCTCCCATTGTTTTTTTACTTGCAGAGAATTATTCAGAAGGGAATTGCCAATAGGCATGCAAAGATCATCAGGTGTATGTATGTATTTGTTTTCCTTGAAAATTTATTTTTGAATTACATAGATTCGTAAATAAGGTAGTAGTTGCATTGAATTCTTTGTTTAGGTACTACATACGTTAACTAATATGTAAAATCCTTGGTTTATGTTTAAGCGTATGTTATTGTGTAGTTTAATTTTTAATGTAAGAAAATGTGTGATGGGGTTTTAAGTTTTAGAAAGATGAATGTAAAACGCAATGCCGTTTGCCCAAGGGGAATCTGTAATAGACAAGATGCAGGCTAGGCGAAGCTGAAACTTTATGATATAATATGTTCGTAATAGCTACTACCGTAAATACTAGGTTTGCATTCTAAAGCCTTTCGAGAAAATAATTTTACATACAAATTGTCAGTTCTGCTACGGTTTTTAGTCTAAACGTCTTTGCATAATTCCACTAATATTCGTTTGTTGTGTCTACTAAATAAGATACGGAGGAACTTTGGCTATCTGTACAGATATGTTATATTTTACACTACACTATAACTAAATGTATATGACTTGAGGTATAGAATACACTTAAAAGGCTTGTAATTGTATACACAGAGTTGGATATGCGTAGTTAGTTAAATAAAATATAGGGCTGCAGTGTACGTGCTAATCACATTGAAATTTGAAATTTGAAAATTGTTCACATTCATACTGCGTTTAAGTTTACATGACTCTTTGCTGCTGTAAGTATAATACAAGTATCACCTACTACTTACAGATATTAGCTACTAAAAGTATACTTAAATGAATGCAGAGGACAAAGAAGAGTGCCCTTAGGACTCTTTTTCCAAATTATCATTTTATTCCAGTTTCAATGAGTAGAGTACGGAATATTATGGAGGAATTCCTTTTGCAACATTACGTACGTACGTAAAGTAACGTAATTACTATAACTTGTAACTATTTCGAGGGGCTAGAGGCAATTTCTGCTACAGTCATGTCATTACTAAAATTTAAGTTATTTCGTACTTGCTTACAGAATAAATAGGTGAGCCGTACTCTAAGTATAGTTGACTTGACGAATATCAGTGTATTGTATTGTGTAAGGGAGTTTTTTTGTATCACAATATTCCTTAGTCTTACTATCTTACATGTAACAGCATTGAGTGTTGTTATTGTTGCCTTTTGTTACTAATTTGTTACTAAAATATCACTTACAAACACAAACATACGTACAAAGACAATCATCATGCATTTAGATAAGTTGTCGGATTTACTACAAGTAATTCGTTTAATTAAAATTCATTCCATGACAGACTAACATGGAAAAATTGAACTAATTTCCATATAATCAGATTTCTGTGAATCGCAATTTAATCTTCGGGAAATCCCACATTGCTTAACAGTTTTAGTATTAAAACTCACTTAAGGATCGTATTTGTATGTAATTATAAACTTAAAACCATAAATTCATTATTATAATTATTGTGTAATGGCTTCTGTTACATGGAGTAACGTTTTACACTGAAATAGTTCTAAAAATATTCCTTGGAGTTACTTTCACAGAAGAAGACCTGCATAGATTAAATCTGTTTTTAGATAAAATATTTTTTGAACTTTTTACTTAATTTTCATCTCAGACGTTTTTTCTTGTATTTAATTATTTTTTATCCTTTATGACAATATTATCTACCTATAGCTATGTATTATTATTATAACACACAACTCCATACGACGAGCTACGATCTACTCATCATTTATCGCTACTATTTTAATGCGTAAAATGTGAGTGTGTTCCCCTATATTCAAAATACATATTTATTCATTTATTCATTAGCTGAAAATGAACATGTATTCTAATGCTGATGTGATACGTAGTCGGCTGCTTGAAAATCTGTAATAAGGATGGCATGGCACACTAAATTAGTAATCCAGGTACGTAGTGTGATTCTGAAAAATTAATAGGAATTTAGAGAGAATAATTATCTCTGAGCAATTCTGCTTCGAAATGCCATAACAAATTACAATATAAATACACAAGCTTTGCAAGTATGTAAGTAAGAGACTTTACTACTTTGACTTAAGATCTCACTTTGCCTCTAATATGCATACAATAGCATATTGTTGTAATATTTTACTTAGCTTATGCATCTGCATTGTATTTTGTGTAAGACTTGGCCATTTGCAGACAATGATATGTAAACTATTCAACGTAGGACTAAAAGGGAAGATAGTATTTGTAAGTATGTTAAAGTAATATTTATGTGTTTATGACAATAAAGAACTATTAAAATCCTAAAGGAAACTGTAGAAGGATCCTTTTAGGGTCCAACTTCTCATTTAGCATTCTAATGACGGTTTAAATTATGCATAAGTATTAGTCTCACTGAAAGGATTATTGAAATGGTCAACCCGTCACATTATCTATGAATTACATTGTAATTGCAATCTTGCAATACAGCAACCAGACAGCTCTCTCCAATTCCAATGTACATACATACATATTCTTAAGGCAGTACAATTTACATTTACTAACAGGTCTACACGTACTACTACTGCAGATACATAAATATACCTACATATTAGCGCATACTTTTTACTTCTGATTGATGTCCCTATAAAATAAAATTACAATGCTCAGTACACACATGACTGGACTGCTTCCAGTTCCATTTACCCTTCCATTTCATTGCAATACCTAATTCCTTATAAATATTATGTTACACAACAACAGCTTGTTTCCCTCGTATAGTATAACAGAAACATCTACTTTATACAACATACAGTAGTATACAAAACTATTTATTTTCCTTTGCCATTAACACTCAAGCACATAACATCATATTTTATTTATATTCTAGAAAATTGTAGGACTGAACCTTGAATGAGTATAAGTAGCAGTAACATGATAAGTTAACCAATAATGCTTAACTGGATTACACCTTTATCCAGATTCAACTGGAGATGAGGTAGCAAAAAGGAGCAGACCTTTGTATCTGTATAGGTAGAACATATTTTTTATATGGGCAAAGCTTTCTTGTCTACGAATCCTCAAGACTGGCTGCGGTTAGTCTTCTATTTAACTTTTAAATGGTTGGTAATAACTATTCAATAGAAGTTCAGCTTCGGTTTGCCTTTCTTTCTGACTTTGAATGTGACGTGACTTGCTTTTGCTTATCGCTTACTGATGGGATGCTGATCTGTATTACAGTTTGAATAGGCATAGACTAGTTGGCTAATGTTTATTACAATTTATAATGAATAACACCGTCGACGAGTGATAGTTGCATTTGTACTTAAGTAAGTATGTACTAGTAGCAGTGTGCTTAACTTAACCTAACCAGATAGTCTCGTTCTTGTTTAGCTATTGTTCAAGTAGCTGTAGAGGTACAGCTACCTATTTAAGTTTAAGTACCTATCACAATATGTATCTACATCTACATAATGAACATTACCCTTCTTAATGGTTATTGGTTATTGAAATGCAATTGAACTGCCATGTCAAGTACATAAAGTAGTTAGCTACTTAACTTATTTTACGTGCAGATTGATTTACATATATTATAACACTTACTTATCCCCACACTCACTTATTTTCATAGAAGTTCTTAGCTCTTGGAGCATACCCACCTGTATCACTTTCCAAGCTTGCAAATATTTTATGAGTTTATGGCTTTGCAGGTGGCAGTTGACTTATTTATCTTCAGTTTGGCGATAGCTATGGAAATTGCGCATACTTTACCGAAACCTTTGGGCTTGTAAGTAAAAATCTTTTGTTCGGTAAGTATATTGAATGTGTAGCTACAAAAGTTAGTAATTTTAAATGATATACATAGATATTAAACTGACAATACTATTATTTTCCGTCTGCGTGTAATACTATCTGTATGTGTAATGTAATTTTAAGTGTACTATGTAAGCTAAGGGAAGTAATGTATGCATACGTACCTAAGTACTTGCTATATGTATTTATGCGAGAAATAAAGTAAAATTTAAGTAGTAGGTAGAATAAAGGAAAAATCTCCATGTCAAGCCAAACCCTTTAGCACTTATGCAGTATAGCTGCTGTAGCTCTTTACCTTAACTACTTTGCATTACAGACGAACAATTAATTTGCATAGAAACTAGTGTTAAAGCTATGCATTATTTTTTCACCATTAAGCTAACGAGTTTTCCTTCAAAGACTCTGTTTGAGTTTCGCACTTGTTCTCACTGTGATGTGATGTGACTCATGTCAAGACAAGTCAAGAGTCAAAATTCAGCTAAAGAATACAATTCTTCTGACTTAGTGCTACAAAATATTCTTCAGTCTAAATACAAAGCAATGCAATTATGGGGCGAATGAGCAGAATATGAAAATTCTTAAGTTTAGTTAGCAATATTCATAATACTTGTATTGTGGTAGTGGAGCGGGTAAAAGAACATAACGCTTACTCATTCCCTAATAAAGACTACAGGACACGCAATAAGTTACACGAATTCCTTATTTTGGTACATTCAGACAAGCCTCTTTGATATATTCATACAGATGTTAACATTTTACTGTCACCATTTCTGTCTTTAATATAAATGGCTCAAAATGTCATGTTTATGTCACGTTGGGTGTCTTTGACTTTGAAGACATGTTAATCTTGCAAACTGGGTTGTATTTCTTGTAGTAGAACACCAAAGAGTGACTCAAGAACTACTTGTACAAGATTTGCACATTAAAATATTATTTCAATATTAACAGCAATTTCAAATTGAAACAACTTTTGGTAATTGTGTAGTGTGTAAAAACGAAATACTAAAAGAACATACCGATAAATGATCTATATAACTTTTCCAAAAGCAATATTATTGCTACGATTGAATTTTTTTAAAATGACTTTTATCTGTAAATTACGTATAATACAAATAAAAGTATACATTTAGCGCTGACTTCACTTGGGTACACTTTAGCATTTAATTTTAATAGAGTTTTAATAATTTCAAGCCTGCTATAGTCAAAAATTACGAATTTCAAACTTTTACTATTGATGAAGTCTGAAAAAATGTTCTTTCCTCATATAAATACTTTTTTACAACAAATGCCATACCGAAGCCGAAAAACTGAATGTGTAATGCAAGTATGCGTATTTGTATGTGAAATGGAAGCTACAACAACGTCCGCTGCTGCCTTCTGCATCTGTTCTCCACTTTGTTCCATTCAATTCCCAGTTGCTGGTTGTTTGTTACCCGAGTCTTAGAAGATGGGACGTGAACATCATGCTAAAACGCTCTCATTTGATTTCCCTACCCATATGCCCCGTGCTGAAGGACTTTCTATGCATTTGGACATAGGGGCAAGTTACACAAGCTAAAGTCAACCTAAAGGATTCTATAAAACTGAAGCTCGAGCCCGGCTTTATACATGGGATTGAATTAAAAATATTATAGCACACTACTAACTAATATTTGTATGCATTTATGCATTAGGATTTAAGTTATTGTGTAGGTATTGTTATTTACTTATGAAGATAAACAATTTTTAAAGTACATAGTACATACATAGTATAATAAGGACCACTACACTACTGGTGGCGGTAGTTCATATAAATTTTGCTTTTTTAATAGTGTAAGTAAGTAATACAATTTAACATCACAATACATAGAGAATGCAATAAGGTGCGTGCAGATACGTTTAGCTATGTAGTCACACTTCAGTAACGAAACACAGGCAAAGGTTCGTGGGTAGACATTTAATGTAATGTTATGTAAGTATTTGTGTTTATAATATCCCGACCTGAGCTTCCTTCGGTTCGATGTTAAGGCAAGTTAAGGTTGAACACATATTTACCGTAGTGTAATTTGTACAGCGGGGATCTTTGCATATTTTATGTGGGAATACATCCATGCTTGCATAATAAATGCATAGAAACAATCCTTTATAATGTAATACAATATATCTGTGTTCCTTCGCACCTTATTGCTGTAGACTTTATTAAAACACACCTTGTACAATAATAATAGTGAGTATGTGTACGTGCATGACTTTCTTTAGCCCGAATGGAAATAAACTGAATTGGGAGATTGAAATGAATAGAAAGGTATTTTGTTTGTGTGTAGTCTCGCTGTCTGTCTCTGTGTGTTCAGAGTTCAGATCAGTTGAGTCAATTCGTGTATTTATACTTGTCTTATTCCCCTGTACTTAGATAGCTATAATGTATTGCAGGATGTCGGTCATGTCTTGAGTTGGCCTGTGCTGAACATAAATATTTGTGTGAACATTTACTTACCTTTGCGTTATTTACTATTACCACACTACTCCTACACCTACTGTATTACTATTCAATGTTTACTATACTAATAGAAGAACTACCTGCCTTGATGTCTCATGTAGAGTGAGGAAGCTTCAAAACTGATGTATGAATTTATGTTGCGTAATGCATCATTCACTCACTATAAAATATCTTTTGTCTCTTTTATTAAGTACCTGTTTACTAATATTCTATGAAGGAATCTTAACCAGGTAGTCCATTCCAGAGGAATTTAAGGAGCACTAGTAAATACTAGTCTATTTGTAGTATGTAAGATTTAAAGTGGATGTATAGGTAAAGACAAGGAAATGAATTTTGTTTCTGTATGTATGTATTTATGTATATGAAGATAAATATATGAGGTTATGTATGTAAAATATTATGTAGAGTGTAAGGAAAGGTAAAGGAGAGGGATGGAAATGGGATGAGACGAGAAGATGGGCTGGGAAAGATAAATTCATATCTCTGGTGACTTGACCACCTGTAGAGTTTGTTTGACGTCCACCAAATTCCGACTTAGCCCTTTGTACCCGCAACTCCAAAGCGAGTGCCTCACACTCAAAACTAACATTAAACAATTACCTTATACTTTATACATGTACATACATACATATAGATACATTATAAACGATTCGTATTTTAATTCTTATTCTGTTTTTGTTTGTAGAAGGAAAGCTTTCTGTAGTATGTACGTAGGTATAGGAATGTGTATGGAAGTAGTAGGGATTGTAAAGAATTCATTTTTGATAACCGTTTAAATTTTCGTGAAGCTATAAAAACAAAGAGCATTTATTCATGCATGACTTGGGCTCTGAGTCCGTTGTGACAGTCTGACTTCTGACAGTATGAAAATTTCAAATGTATTCATTTAAACGTGCATAATCGCTTACTTTTGGATTTATTTCGAGATTCATTGTTCTTGTGTGCGTATGTGATGTCAGAAATCAGAATGTTAGCTATGAACTCACTCCTTTATCTTTTAAGATGAGATTTTTGGGGCACTGCAAGAATTTTGCAATCATTTCTGATTATTATGTGTACATATATCAACCTGCTTTTGTTTTTCTAATGTATTTAACAATAGATTAACAATAAACACAGGTGCCTAAACTACATTTTAGCAGAAATACCTAACATAAACCTAATCTTTCATAAATGGATACATATGAATGTTAATTAATGTAAATTGGTCTGGTTTTGTTAAGTATCTATAAAGAAGATTAATAATTAACAGGTTTGAGAATTAAAGTTACCTACATACACTAAAATGAATGTTTTTGCAAATACTTTCCCAAATACCTTAGCAGGTATGCAGCAATTAGAAAAAGTAGAGATTTCAGGCATTACTACCCGCGTAAATCTTCACAACAGTTATAAGAATAAAAATTTAAGTAGAATTAATGAATCAACTAGAAGAAGAGTAATACATATAAGCAATAGAAGAATGCATAGTAGAAGCAGTAGTGGTGTTATGTTATGATTATGATTACAGAGAGAGAAAAGATTTCCATTCTCATAACTTAGTCGGAGAACAAGACAAGTTCGTTCATAAATGTATGAGAGATGGTTGGTTGTTTGGTAAAAAGCTGCCCGTCTGTCCGTATTACAATTGCAATTGTTTAATGTGAGTTTGAAACGGAATGTTGACCCTTTTGATGATAAATAGATGAATGAACTGAACTGGAGCAGCTAACTAGAAAATTTAACTCAATTTACTCGAGTAGGTGCTAATGGGGAAATATAATGCGTTCACTCACATCACAACGAACGCAAGCTTTGCTTATCAAGAACATATCATATCTTATATTATGTCGAGCAGACGTTAAGTATAAGTGCATGTGGTTAGTTTGTTCTAGTACCCAGCAGTAGGTACCTCAAAAATAAAGAATTCAATTTCATTCATATAATGTACCTATACACATACACATACACTTGTTAGTCTCACGTGGGGATATGTTCTAGTTTTCTCTTGAGCATTGTACTTTTGCTAAATGTTGGCTGACACGAAAACAAAAAGGAATATCATAAGTAATGTTATATTTCTTATAGTATAAGGTATATAGGTATATAGGTACTTGTAAATTAAATCCTTAAACTACATAAACTACCCAAACTAAATGCCATGCTAAAGAGAAGGGAGCAAACACTTCCAGTTCGTCTGACTTTACTCAATTAACATAAGGTATGTATGTATGTGCATGGCCAATGGCCAGTTGTACGAATCCATTTTTTGCTTGTTTCCTTCTGTAGTGGTTTGGTTAAGGTATAAAGTGTATCAAAGTATCAAAGGATTTGCTTGCGCAAAACGAAGTGAGGTTAATCTACATAGCTTATGTATGTAGTATGTAGCTATCTCTAAAAAATGCCAACTTACATTGAGTTTATTACAGTGATATATCAATAGAAGTATTTGTAAATAATGTAGTCACTCGAGTCGGAGTCGGGTGCTCTGGTTTAGTTAATTATGCTTAGGACCAGAAAGCAAGCGAAAAACAAGGCAAAAATGCTTCCAAACTTGCCCCAGATGTTAAATTTCATTCGGACAGAAGTGTAGCACTTATTTTTTAAGTTGTACCTTTAGAATATTAGAATATTAGAATGTATGTACTAGTGCCATTGAAATTGCCATTTATTATAGTTAGTATCTGGTATCTTGATAGTAGTTGACTTGACTTTGACTACGTAATAGCCAAGCCAAAAACAATTTATAAAGTTGAAGCATAAAAAGAGTAGTTATTCAGTTTGGTGTTGTGTTGTGGAAGCTATAATAATAAATGACTTTTTAGATTTATTGATGTCCAGTCCCAGCCAAGCCAGCAGGATTGTTGTATAGTGTTACGAGATAGACTAATAAGGTGAATGAGAATATGATACACATGAATTAAATTCGGAGCTATCTGTATCTCTGTGCAGCATAATGGATGTGTGTATGAATTTAGTGCATAGAATTACTCATTTAATATCTATAGGTTCAGTTCTAAGTGAAATAATGATAAGGATAAGGATACTTAAGAACACAATTGTTAATACTTGTAAAAGTAGCAGTAGAGCAGATGAGCCTTTATAGTCCAGGCCAAGCCAAGCCACACTGCAATTTATGAAGGAAAGAAAAGCAACTATAGATTTCCGGTGTCCAGTCCAGTCCAGTCCACTTACAATTTGACTTGTCTGAGTCTGGCTACTATTTACCTACATAAGCTATCTTAATATATGCATAAGTACACTACATATGCATATACATACTATGCTCTAGTTTATTTCATTGAATAACTTCTTGTGGACGGTGACGGCTCATCATCAATTGCATTACACATTACACACTGGCCTGGCTTGGCCTGGCCGCTAGCGAAGGATATCTTTGTCCTGCTGTCTGTGGCTTTTTATTTTCTAACGTTATGAATGCATTACATATAAGTACTTAGATATTTGCTCGAGTTTCTTATATATATTTAATATAGTATAGTATATAGATTGGTGTGTAAGTGTAGCGGACGGTGAATTGTATTGGATAACGACTTTTGAATGCAATTAAGGAATTAGGCACCTTGTTCCCTTGTCTTCCGCTCTTGGCTCTCTAACTATTATGTATTCGTTAGTTAATGGAGGCCAGGCCAGCATATGATATCTGGTGTCAAGAAGTTTTACGAGAATCATAAAATTTTATGTCTTGTCCGCATCGGCGAAATATATGCCAATACAATAGAATACGTGCTAGTTGTAGCTACATTAGTAATGTTAATCTATCTACTGTTGTATTGTATGACTGTACCTATCTTGTATGTAGTAAATTTACCCAACTGTCTGCAGATAGAAGAGGAATGAATGAAAAAGAGACAGTGCACTGTAAAGACTGTAATTGTAATAGTATGTAGTAAAATAAAGGAAGCAGTTTAGTTAACATTGTAAGTAGTAGCCTATTCTAAATCTAAATGTTATCAAGAGTACTGCAGGTAAATAAGTAGAGTAAGTAGAGTAAGTACTCTCCCATTATAAATAGTAATGTCGATCTCATTAATTGAAAATATGAGGATCTCCGTTGGAATCAGCGGAACTTCCGGTCAAGCTATCTTTTCGTAGTGACGGTATTCATTTACTTATTCTATCTAGACAGCTTGATAAATATATTTATGGAGCATATACTAGAGTAACAGTATGTGCATGGTTTAATCTGCTTGGTACTTACTATTTAAATTCTTTCATGTATGTTGTAGGCTGTGTAAGTAAAATATAAAAAGTGTTCCATTTCGTTCAGCTCTCATACAGCTCCTATGTTTTTTGGAAAGCTTTAGGCTAGTTTTACACACAGGTGATGCATAGAGTCTACTTTTGTGTGCATTTATGTTTTAATAGTGTTAATCCTCTTTAGGCTTTTTTGTTTGTTTATTTTATAAGAAAGAAAGTTGTAGGTACATACAGTGCTGTAGACTCTTGACTCAAGTCAACAGAAATAACGACAGAGCCACCAGGCCAGGCAACTGGGTTTCCCTAGCTCATTCCTAAACAAGTAGGTATCTTTGTTCGGAGAGTGTAACCTAAGTTGACTGGACAGCCCTTTTGTCGGCTCCATTTATCACCTGCCACAAAATTCACTTCGGCTTCACTTTCCAAAACCAAAACCAAAACTACGTTCAAAGGGATCCTCAAAATAACTGTTCCTCTCTCAAAAAGTGAAGCTGTCTAACTGAAAAATAAATGTTTTTAGGGAAAGATATGAAAATGATTGTATTTATAGTTAAGTTTTATTGAAGATGTTACGTAATTACTACTAATACCTTTATGAATTAATTATTAATATTTAAGCGTCTTTTCAATGAAATCGTGTTATCAATTTAATTCCATAGTACAATAGTATGTAGGTTTAGAACACCACATGCATGCTGTAAAAGATCATACACAAATCAAAATTACACACGTCTCTAATTTTTTGCCCTTTTGACCCCCCCCCCCTAATCTCTCAAATGAAATACGTATTACGACAAAATGATTACCAAATTCTGAAAAGTATCTGTAGCAGTTTACTTAGTATTGCGAGTAGATTATTAAATACATAGTAATATCATGTAATATTTATTTAACTGTGACAGTACAAATTAATTTCAGCATTTAAAATAAAATAAAATAAATATATTTTACTAATGAATACAGGTAAATCACTATTGTTCACAATATGTGCTAGATACTTTATGAAATAGATGTGATTTCAAAGTTTTTAGGCTTCGACTATCTCATTTTAGTATTTCTCACAATGCAACTTGGCTGACATATTTCTGATTAAATGCGTAGATATGAAATTCGCATTTAAGTTAAGTACCTTCAGTAAATATGTACAATTTCCCTTGCAAATCTGACATGCATGCTTTGCCTATCGTAGAATTCCATCTAATTCTACTCTCTCGACTTATTAATTAGATGCTCTCAATTATAGAACAAAGACAAGGTTGTGGTAAACACGAAAAATAAATATTTTATATAATACTACAGAAAAATAGGTCCGTACATACTTTGTATGTAAGTATTTTACGTTTATGTATGTAGATTGTAGATGATGCTTGTTGGACTTTACTTAAATAAAAGTGTACCTCTCTGTACAGTCTACAGTAGAGTGAGTGTCTTGTAGAAAATATTTTCCTGATGGATGTCGGCAGAGCAAAGCATAAATTAAAAATAGTTAATGATGTGCTGTCCATTTGTTTTTATAGTGGTTTAGCATTATAAACCTTTCTATTAGGTTTGCTCACCTGCATGCTTATAAGTACTACACAGCTACACTTAATAACTTGCTATTGCTTTGCTACTTGGTGGGCAGGGGATTATCTGTACTCTTTTCTGCTAAGTAATACGCAGCAGTAGGTAATGTAGTACAGATAAGTAGTAGTCATCATAGTTTTATGACGAAATTGTACTACACGGGGGCAATAAAGGAAAAGCAATAAAACCTTCCATATTGCTTTCATCGTACTGAAATCTCGCAATTTTTAAAAAGTTCCTACACATTTTTACGTGGCTTCCTTATTAAAAGCTTGAGCAAGGGATTTTATTACAGACAATATGAAGATGGATTCACTTTGATAGTTTTGCAACTTTTTTCTTTGTAATTTCCATAGGCATACGTATAAAGTACAATAAACTGATAAAGATAAGCATTCTGTTCGTCTTTTGCCTTTGCGTGCTATGGAAAGATTTGTTTTTATTATTTCCACGCCTACTTTGAGTTGTAGTTGGTTAAGTAATGAGGAGAGCACGGGCGAAAAGCTATTAAAAGTATGACGAAGCTTATTACCTTTAGTTTGCGCTATAAACTAACATAAAAGATTCACAAACTAAATGGCAGAACGAAACGAATACATAAAAATATTTTATTTTTTCTCACTTCTCTAACTAATTGTTTTTCTGAAAGGAAAATTAAATGCTTACTATATTATTACCATTATTACCCATTCTCAACTGAAATTAAATTTACAATTAGTACAATACAAACTCTATAGTACAGATAGATCACACACCTTGGCCTGGCTTTCCTCGGGTACTCATAATATAATATAATAATTGTGTAATAAAGTTTCAAGTACTTCTATCTAGATATTTGCGTGTAATGCTTATACTGTATCTGTTTTGTACGTAGGGATGGATGGAGAAGATAAGTTTTATGTTCTCGTGTGTATGCCTACTGTTAACAATCTAATGATAGTTATATTATAGTATCCATTTAACTTAAGGGTTAATTATTTCGTCAACTCTTAGTCTACCTATGTATGTAGCATGAGAAATATTAAAGGAACTCATAAAGTGTATGTATGTGCATATAGTTAGAGTAATGATATTGCAATTGGCTTGGCGTGTCCACGTCGGTGCACAGTCCACAGTCCACCGTGCGTAGCCCATCCCATATTGTCAGAGAGAGCTGAGTGCACACCTGAGGATTGGCGATTCCTCCAACAGTCACAGAATGCACAATCCCATCTCTTCGTCCACGGGGTGTGGAGTCAGGAGTCATGATATGATGGACCACCGCAAATCTTCACTTTACATACTTCACTCTTCAATATTCACTACTGCATCCCTAAATCCCCACAGCCCCACATCACAACTATTATTTACCTACAAACATTATCCATATCCTAATCTTAATACTATACATATCTGTATAGGCTAAGATTACAATTCAGATATATGTATGTATACAATGGCAAAAACCGTTTCGTAAATTCTTTCCTTAATATTACCGACTAACTATTTGTCTTTGTCTTTTTACTCATTTTTATCTCATCTCTTATATTTTAATATTTCATACTAAGGAGATCATACATAAATAATAAATAGTATTTAAAAGGTATCTAATATTTGGTTGTATTGTGTACTTAACGCATTTTAATGGATACTTTTGGCTTGGTCATTAGAATAAAAACTATTTGTAATATTGCTATAACTGCTTATTTAAGTTTGATGAGAATTTTTATCATCTTAGTCTTAGATTGCATAAACATGCTATTATTATAATGGATTTACTTTTTTAATAACTACCAATGTTAGTTAAGCAAAGTAAAAAAATCTACAATAGAATAATAGTGAGACCAATTTTAGTTTTAGATTGTTTAATGCAGTCGCATTCGTCCTAAATCTCAGATCTTTAACAATGTAAATTTAACCATACATAAGTATGTATATGTGATTTCCATTGCTTACTAAAATCATTTATCTAATCGTATGCAGTATGCACTGCATAATAAAACTAGTCAGTATTATTCATATCTAATTTTAATACAATATTTTCCACTATTTACACAGTAGGTATACAATATACAAGGTACAAAGGTACAATATACATAATAATAATATTTGCATAGAGAAGTATAAATATTATTGTCTTTTGACATGAGTTGGTCGTTGGTTTTGGTTTGCATTCTTAATGCTTACTTAGCACAATTGGTTCTAAAGAATAGATATTATGGAATAGTAGACACTTTACTTATTACTACTGAACTGTAAGTACAAGTACAATATAAATATTAAACCTTCTCGCAGTATGGAACTTTTTTCGCAAAAGCATTCGTCTGTTGATAATGCACGATACGTGCAGATGCTACTAATTAGTTAACCGCATGTACTTGTGTAAGTATTTCTATGCTTCTTCTCTCTTATTGTCAGTGTCTATCTTTTATGTATTCATGAACGTGTACTACTTTACGTTACGTTAACGTTACTATGAAGCAAAAGTATATTTAACAAGCTAAATAGTACTACAGGGAGGCTTATTTGGATATTTACGTGCATGTTTCCATTTGTTAAGCATAATATCTACATTCTACAATGCAAAGGTAGAAGTTAAATAGTAAAAAGTAGTACAAAGCTGCCTCTAAAGTCTAAACTGCAGAATAGATAAAAGAATTCGATCAGCTCGGGTTCGGAATGCCGTAAAGCCGCATTACAGAAGAGAATAGAGAAGCAGAAGCAGACTGCATTGCACCCAGTCCGAGTATTCACCAGATGCTATTTGTATATTTGTATTGCTGGTCTGGTCTGGATCGCTGCGTAATGCAACGTTTGTGCGTGAACTTTAATATAATAACTGCATACTAGTGCATCCATACTAATGAGAAAAATTACTAATTTTTTACACTAATTTAGAGATGCGTGGAATTTTACATTTGAGCACGCGTGCTCTTAAACTGAATACAAAATACCATTCTCATTATAACTTATGTATATTTATATCTATAACAGGATGAGGAATGATTTGTCTGTTTGTTTACGCCTTCTTTTATTCATAATGCGAAAACACCTAACCGCAAATCAAGTTGCGATAGGCTTATCTTCATAATAAGCATTTCATTCATTAACATTCGTGGTAAAAAATGATTGAAACTTTATAAAAGTCTCTAGATTTTAATATTTAACTACTACACATAGTTATTATGTACACGACTTACGTATAGTATGCAGTAATTAGCAATATGTACGCAACAATTGAAAAAAAGCAAGACAATCTGTTTTTCTTAATTTCAGTAAATATAGTATTTATCTTAGAATTTCTATTCGACTATAATCTGTACGTGCGTATGCAAATGACATAATTTTTCCTGTTCCTGATTCCTAAATTGCTGCATCACATCGAAATTCCAAATATAGATAAATTAGGTAGCTTAAGCTTGTTTGTCTCACTTCTCAGATCCCGCCAGCCTCAAAGACTCAATTGATAATAGGAAAATTATATTATTATTAGGTAGAAATTGAGGCAAGGCACGTACAGAATTTTTTAAACTAACCATACCCAACAAAACTACATTCTAGGTATTACTTACTGTATTACATGTTACACACATACCTACATTTATTATATAAGATTATTGGTATGCATACATACACCTTCTTCCTTTAAGAGATGTTTCATTTAGTTACTTAAGGTGTACCTACTACCTACTACCTACATAATAATAAGTGTGTTTGAATTGAAAGTGAAGTAGTAATCAAATAAACTTGTAAACCTTACTTATTATAGTATGTTATATTCCAAGCCGACTCTACTTACTTACTTAGCAGCTATCTAACAAGTAAAAATTCGCGTATTGCGTTGAATTATAATTATTTTCATCCAGGAGCTCAGAGAACTCAGCACAACTCACTTAACTTGATAATCTCCACAACGTAAACACATAGTAGACATATTTCTACATACCTTGTTATACGCACACCTCAATCTCAATAATAAATATGCAAAGTATGATCTCTACAAATTAACTATTCAATACTTTACTTATTTTTCCATTCCTTTAAGCATTTTGGCTACTTACCTTTAAACCTGTGTTAAAAATATTAAAAATGCACATACCTGAACATAAATAATGCAGCCTTGTGCCTTTGCGCACTTTAAAATGTTGTGCTACCAATATACGGATCAATTTCAGCTTCAGCATTGAGATTTTTACAATTATGAGAAATGTGAATTGTTCGGGAGTAATTCACTCACAAATTCACAATCAGACGGAGTGGACAGACAGAACAGAGAGAAAGAAGCTATCAAATGAAAACACAGGTAAGTGTGCATGTATAATCATTACGTATCTTTAGTTTGGATTTAAATTCAAGTGTTTATCAAACAGGCTGCATGCGAGCCATAAATTAAATTAAATATTCTCTGCTCTTCGTTCAGCACGTCAGCAGAATCAGCATCCCTTCCTTCTCATTCAATCTTTTACACATATACATACACACATACGTACGTACATAGTTAATTCATCTTCCGAAACAATACACAATGGATT
This sequence comes from Tomocerus mixtus, assembly GCA_034694165.1. Classification (NCBI taxonomy): domain Eukaryota; kingdom Metazoa; phylum Arthropoda; class Collembola; order Entomobryomorpha; family Tomoceridae; genus Tomocerus; species Tomocerus mixtus. The sequence goes on along the minus strand of JAQFYC010001391.1, from coordinate 14,834 downwards.
ACACACACACAATGGAATGAACAGAAAATATTTCACAATACGAGGTGGCAAATTTCATCAGTTTAAGATTTAATTTATATGATAATATCCCCGGGCATCGCCATAACATACTTTATATGCATTAATATGCTAATGGTAAGCTAATACATACTAATAATGTACAGTACACTGATTGTGAGTGGACACAAGACATTTACAAATTACATTACAATAGTATGACTTAACTAACATCTTAACAAACTGTCTAACTTTAGATACAAATATTTATTCGGATAAGGAGAAGGTAAATATTTAATAACTATCTGTGTATGTATGTATGTATATATTATAATTACACATGTATGTCAGTACTAGAGAAAATTATAGTCGAAGAATGGAGATAATGATGATAATGAAAATATTATAGTCTCTTGTGAATAATATGAATAGTTAAACATTCATCGCCAGTGTTTCTCAGCGCTTGCTAATTAATATATCATCATTAATTATGGGGGCGTCCCAAACTACGGATTCATTAGCCTATCGTATTCCCCCTCACTAAATTACATTTTCTTTATTGGATGATAGATGAGCTTTTTCCTGCCATAACGAAGCCACACCAATACATGAATATATAAATACATAATAAATTTTAATTCTATCTTCCTATGGAAAGATACTGCATCTGCTAAGCTTACGTTTAAGTAAGTAACTCTTCTACCTTCAGTCTCTTACTTAAAAGAGGAACAGAATAATTATCTATATTTCTTTCCTTAACCTACGTAAGTACTTTATTTATAAGGTCGGCATGAATTTAGATCTTTTCCCTACATAAGTATAAGAAATTAGTTATCTTTATCTTGTAAATATGTATGTATTGTATGTATGTGTACATATGTCTTGAGAAGGCTGCAATTACTATAGCAGATGGCTTCCCTGAACTTATGTGTATACACTTATCATTTGTGCGTACCTTTGACCTTCTGTATATTTTAAATGTGTATAACATAACGAGTATCTTGAAATTGCAAGTTATATGATGTGTATGAAATTTCAGAGGAAAAACTGACAGATCAGAGATATGCTTGTGAAATATATTCTACGTAGCGCGTAGGCTTGCAATTTAGGCACAGTGTTGGTTATTAGGCGCTCGGAGCTATAAGATAAAATATTGGACTGCAAACAGAAAAACAAGTCCGTCCCACATCCGCTATCAATTCGATGCTCCATATTCGCGAAATTCCTATTGCACCTTTAATTGCTACTTGAGTGTAACTGTGTGATTAATGACAAGAGATTTCTACTGTACTGTATGTATGTACATTAAATAAGCCTTGTGTTTTTCCATATAAGTTATTAAGTAGGCAAAAATACTTAAAGAGTTTACACCCGAAGCTATAAATAATGAAGGAAAGCTTTTTGCGTTTTATTTCATTTTATTCCAATTAATTCATACCCGTACCTCTCTTGAAATTATTTACCACATCATATCACATTGGAGTAATTAATTGCAGTACAATACATTACACTAGGAATAAATATATTATGTGAGTATTCCATTGAATTGCTATGTAATTATAATGTTTTTTCCTTTTGAAGAGTATAAGTATGTGTCAGATTGAAATTCTTCCATTTTCTAATTAAGATTCCCCTTCATTATCAATTTTCTTATTTCCGGTTTATCCTTCTTTAGACGTAGACAGTAGACGTAGACTCAGCCCGCAGCTGAAGCATCGAGATAATAAATTATAAATTGTTGTTCAATCCTTCATTCAAGTTAATGCACGTCAAGTCCATTCCAGTAACCTACTCATTTCATTTCTTTCACATGCACCCACATAATTGTAAACAATTAACATGAAGGAATATGTGCTAATTTATTCGCTTAGTAATTAATTAGATTATGCACAGGTAATAATTAAATATAAACTTAATACTTATGAAGGGGATTAGTTAAGTATAGTTAATAAGGATATTATGCGAGTGTGTGCATGTTACTTAAGGATGGATTGGATTGGTAATCCCATAATTTATTTTATTGTCATGCAATGCAAACCAAGTTGGAAGTTTACACTATAAATTGATATACAGAAGAATAAAAGAGAGATTTGACCTTTCCAACCTTTAAGTTTCCATTTAAACAGTAGCAAAAGCAGAAACTAATGAGTGCTCCGCAAAAGAAATGAAATGAGAAGTCAGTTCAGTTCAACGTTCATCTCATTCTCACTCACAATCAGTTTATGTGAAGAAGATTCAATTCAAATTGAGTCAGAACATTCTTTGGAAGTTTGGTAGTTGGATGTTGGAGGACTACTGTTCATTTGTAATGTACTGTAGGTAAGTGTAAGTGTAGTGCAGTGAAAGAAACAGATCTGACTGACATTTCAGGGTGGAGTTGTTCTGTCTGACAATTAATGGTGTTGGTGGTGCGAATGAGTTCAGAAGTAAAGAAAGAAGCTCTCCTTACACACAAATCACTGAGAAATGCATACATAACACAACATTCAGTGAATTTATTACATGTAATATACGAGGATACGTACGTAACGAAGTAAACTCACTCCTTGGCTTGCCTTACATTACAGTGTCTTGTCTGACTTGTATGTAATTGAGCAAATGTTCTTGTTAAAGATCTACTATGAATGAATTCGTACACCTGTGCTTTTTCTCAACGCTATTATACATTACATTACCATAACATTTAAATATTTCATTTACATTATACACTCTGATTTAAATAGAGGAGCTATTTTACTTGCATTTACATTTGTACATGCAGATATATCATCCGGACAAATCTACTTAAAACTATTATAATTGTAATTATTACAGATGCGAAATTAAATCTAAATGGTGTATCTTATTTTAAATAGTTAAATAGGTAAACGATCAAGTTAGACCTTTTCAGAAAACAGGAAACCAACAGTTGTACTTATGAACATTGTAATTCCACGAAGCTACTTACTTATGGTTAGGTTTAGGTACCCTCACTCTCTAAATATACTCTACTTCATTATAAATCCATAAGCGGAAGTAGCACATACATATTTAAGTAGGGTTTCCCTGCGGGTAACTATAATTAACACAACATATTAAAAGCAAATTTTGCAATAAATATAGAGAACCCAAAACAATATCCTGCCAAATAATAATTTTACACAGAACACAAATACAAAATTGCAATGCAATTGCAAACTAACAATAAGTCTAATAACATGCTGCGTTTTCTTCAAAGGCGAAGTTTTGTACTTAACACACAATCTAGTTGTTCTGATAAAAAATTAGTCCGTTAAAGGCCGAAAGCTATACCCACATAACTACTACAACACATATGTTGCAGTAATTTGTAAGGACTGGAAAAAAGGACCATATGTGTAATATAAACAGGTGTAGTGTTTAACACGGCTTTAAATGTTGCTAGCCCACATAAAATTAGATAAGGGATACAGTACACAATATCAGATACAATTGCCAACAAGACGTAGCATTACATTTTCAGGAATAAATTGCAACTTTCCAAATTCCAAAGGAATACTGAATTTTTTAACACTGTATTATGCAATTGAGGCTTTTCTACGTTATTTATTTATGTAACATCTCACATTGTTATATTTAATCCTAATTATGTGCACAGATAGTAACAAATACTTTTTTTATTTATAATTATTACTTAAATGAACTTTTGCAGTCATATAATATTTATTGATAATTAAAATCTAAAGTTACATATAGTTTGTATAGATTTGTAATACAAATTATCTGAATTTCGATTTATACTTATATATTTAGATACGATTTGATTTTTTGTCTCAGGATTTGCAAAATTATAGCAAATAGCCAGACTAAAGTTCAGGTATGCAATCTTTACATGTTAATTTGTGAATTGTAAAAGTTGTGATGAGATGGGAAGAGAGGAGAGCACAAGAACACGTTTTTCTCAAGTTTAATCATTTATTTGGTCTTCAGTGAGGAGTAAATGGGCATTCGGTTGTCCTTCTGCTGTCAGACGCTCAATGTAACGGCCGAAGTGTATAGTTTAAACTAGAAGCTAATGTGATCACATAACATCAACCTACATTAAATTACTCTGCATTACAAGCTCACTTACATGAATACATGTTGTGTGTAGAAATTGTCTATCTCCTCCACTCATCTCCTGCAAGATCCGAATACAATGGAAAAGTTGTCGAGTACTGCCAGTCGGCAACAATCAACTTCAGTCAAGTCTATTTAACTCAAGTCCATCTACTTAATCCAATCCACAGAAGAGATCCCACTTACTACAAACATTTACAACCACCTTATACCACTACTACCTATTGTTTATATGTAGCTATAGGTATCTTTGTGTGGAGTGCTGCAGCTTGCCTGCCTGCCTCTGCTAGTTTTGATCTCATCTCTTCACTTGAGACAGATTACACATTTTAAAATATTTTCTAACTACATATAATTTCCTTACTTATCTGTATTTCTTTCCTTGTTAGAACCATTATATTGTACTAGATGTAGTATTATACATAAACCCTCGTTCTCTATAGGTTAGGATTTACTTTATACGAATTATGTATCTATCTACACAGGGATTAAGGCACAGTTATAGAAGAAGACCATATTAATTCTCATCCCATCTCTTACATATAAATGGATACACTTTTCTTCAACATTTCAAAAGCTATGCACATATACCTTACATATTTACATATATCTACACAACATAAACATTTTACATGCACAAGTTATAGAAGATATCCATATTTATATAATAAAACTGACAATATTTAGATGCATAAGGTATAGGGAAGGATTTGTATGCAAAATATTATAGCAATATGTAAAGGTATGTTATATGAATGTAATTTTCACTAGGAGTAAGTAGAGAGTTATTTAACAGTAGATTAGATAGATAAAGCTAGCTATAGTCTATTAGCAGTGTCATGTCAGCTAGGAAAAATGTATGTATGTATATGTTGGGAAATCCAAAGTGTTTGTCGTTTATTGAATAGATTGGATTTTGTGTTGGGAATAAGGTTGGATGGATTATTGCTGTGGATGAGATGAATATAATTTCAGGTTGAACTAGAGGAGAAGTGCAATTATATTCATAATGTAGCAGTCACAAATCACAAAGTTGGCGGAAACTGACGTGAAATTATAAAGGGGAGATCAACTCGGTGTTGGCATCTTGGGTGACTACTGCACATCCATCCACAAGCTATTCTCATCATTCTCTCTTTCAATCCAATGCTCCAGGCCGAACCACTAGCCAAGCCAAGCCAAGACTCAGGACTTGTTACTTATAACTTATAACTTACATTTAATAACTGAGAGAATTCTTTCGTAGCTTGTGCTACAGTACACTAAATAAAGTGCATAAACGGCTTCTTTCTTCCTATAACACTCACTTACCTAATACAATTTGCATATAATGGGAATACTTGTAAATATTCATTTTTAATCTAAATAGTTTCATATGAATGAAGCACAGAGTGTATGTAATACCTATTATAACTTGTTCGAAATAATTTGCATTGCACAATACAAGACAGGATGAAATCTGTATTCACTTAGTTGTAAATTATTTTTCAGTGCTTAATAGTTACATTGACGGACAATTTAACTTGACGAAAAATTGTGAGCTTTTTTCATTTAAAAAAAGTAGAAAAATTATCGGCTTGCCTCGTTTTGCTTCTGTAATTCTGTATGCAACTAAATTAAATTGTATGCAGATTACTTATCGTTCACATTTTCATGTTACCCAAGAGAAATAAAGTATACAGTGCAAAGATGTTTGTTAGGTGCGATCTAAACGAGAAGATATAGATACCTTTCGTTGACTTTGACTTTGGTAGCTAACACTAACAAGTAATGTAACAAGAGAAGTATTTATGATTTGATAACTCTTAACTTGATTCCAGACTACAGTAGTACAGGTGTGTGTATAGGTAGTATGTACATAAATGGAATCCATTCTGCAACAAAAGCTCCAGGATTTTTTTAATGTTTGTAGATTACTCATTCGGAAATTCATAAGTAGTTAGTTGCTATTTATCGCTTGGCTTCTTTACGATTAGAAATAAGTTTCCCATGCACACCAAGGCAATAAGCTAAACTAATGCCAGGGAAGTCTTATCTCATTGCTACACATAATATAATATTGCAGATGTAGTGTAGAGTATGTTCGTATTAGTACATAGCTTAACAACTTACCTGTTAAAGAGGGAGATACCTAATGTAGTAAGTAAGTAAAGGTAATACTTGTAATAAGAATTATCACTAGTTGCTCCTTGTATCATCCGAACATTAATTTAAACGAGCTAGTAATCCTTTATACTTCACTACTGTGGATGTTACTGTGTACTTTCATGGTTTGGATGGATTAGTTATCTTGTTATGTTATGTATACGTATGTATATGAGATGAGAAGGCAAAGCAAACCAAGCCTAAGCTGGAATGCAAATCAGGGAGCTGTTCGTAAATATGTACACACACAGAAAACAGATGTAACATAATGTGCAATAGGTACTTAGACATATAAAACATATATACATACTTACATACTTATATAGGAGTCACTCTTGCTTGTCAAGTCCTCATAATGTATGTAATGTTAAAGTAAGTAAGTTGATGAACCAGAAAAAAATACAAATCATCTTATATAAGTATGATACATAGGAAGATGAGCATTTGATTATTCGCATTCATACTTATATGTAGGTTTACAAGGCAGAGCCTTTACAAGCTTTGTTGTATCTTGAATGTAATACACAATAATAATGTATTAAGTAGTAGTTTTCTTTGTATTAACTCACCATTGTCTCCATTCTTTCTTTATTCTTGTTCTTGTTGCTAAATACCTACCGAATAGATTTATGCTTAAGATCTCGAGTAATAACGATAAGTATATTGCTTCCTTTATCTATAAACAATGCAATTGTCTCGCATTTTTCAATGTGCTCTATTTATCTTATCGGTTTATAAATGTTATACTTAGGTATGTAAAATATTTGTAGGTAAATATATTGTAGTATATATATGTATAATAGGGATTAACTAATAAGTTTTGGCTGCATTATATGAGTACAGTAGTAGTGATAAGAACAAGATTTTCGTGGCAATCAACTTGATAAAGATCGAGTGGAGAAACGCCCATTTGCAATTCCAAAACTGCTCCCTGTGCCCTTTTATTAGCTCATTAAAATATGTAATTGCTTGGAAGCGTATACAGAACATAGGTAAGTTAAGTAGTAAATCATTATTTGCATAATGGAATAGAAGAAATTCGATAGGCTATTAGTTTCTTAGGAATTATTGCACTCTCTCACCTTGTCGTACATCAATTTGACACAAACGCACTCAGCCAATGAAACTACTGGAAGTAAATCATAAAGGAAATGTATAAAATAATCTTTTGACAGCTTGCTCTTCTGGATATACATAAATGAATACATAATATCACATTTATAATATACTATGTACAAAACACAAAACCTATTTACTGCTTAATAGCTTATGTACTATTAAAGATTAACATTTGGTTTGCTTACTTAAGTATTTTGTATATTATTATGGGACCTATTTATTTTGCACATAAATTATTTACATCCTCACTTACATACATATACAATACATAGATTAACTATTAGACAGACAAGAAAGACACCTCTTTTCATTTTGCTATACAGATAGTAGGAAGAGATAATATTTACAACAATAAGTCGCACTGACGTCCATTGGTCTCTCGGTGATAATGATGATATCCATTTATCCTTAATTTCTTTGGAAATACGACAGCTACCTAAAGTTGAAAATTAAAGCTCTGTATAAGAGTCAAATTGAACACACGAGGATCCTGACACATTAAATTTTATATAGAATCTTCCATGTAATTGTATGTGTGTGCCTTCCTTTGTTGTAAATTGTAAACGTTTGTCTCTTGGCAGTTAGCAGCTGCCCAGAAATCAGAAAGAAGAAAAAGTTCATCCATTTACGAAAGCAGTAAAGTAATTGATAGTTTCCCAGTGTTCATGTAAGTAAATGCTCATCATTAAGATCCATTAGGAGCTCTTTAACAAGAATACACGGAGATACCTTGGTAAATGGTACTTAAGAGCTCAATAACAATAGATAACAAAGGAATTGACCTAAATTCGTGAATATCTGAATATTTTTGGTGGTAGGGTACGGAGAACTTTAAGAGTTCAGTTCATCTGTCTAAACTGAGATTAGATAAGTAAAATACTCCACATATACATTCTAAACTCTAAACTGTGCTATTACAACCACATCAGCAAACATGAAGCTCTATAGTACGCAACTACATGACTATCCTGTCAAGTGACTTCTTGAATTGCCACCGCACTATTTTCTATCCATTATTATTACAATCCTCCATTCTTTTGTTTCACATTAACTTTTTTATCAATTGATACTTTGAGAGATAGCAGAACTGTGCTGTGTAAATAGCGATGGTACGACCTTGTCTCTCAATTCAATCTCTATTCTATTATATAAATATTACCAGTACTATAACAAAAACCTCCACAATATAAAGGTATATGTTTTTTATGCATCAACTACAACAGTAGCATTTGCCATGATGGGGATACATATTTTATTAGATCTGTCTAAATAAAAAGCGCAGTTTTTTTTATACAAAAGCTCATTTCTAACAAAATATTAACATTTATTTAATACTACATGTTCTTACAAAGATATCTTTGTGTTAAGATAAATGGAGGTGTAATTATTATGAAGGATAAACTCTGAGATTGTTAAAATCCTAATACTGCAAATAATTATTCCTGAATTTAACTTTTTTACCGAATTATTTTGGTCAATTGTTGATATGTTGACTATTGAAGAACATAATGCCATCACGGAACCTATTATCTGTGCAATACTGAATATAAGCAAATAAAGGAATTGCAAAAATTTCGCCGTTTATGTAAAACATCTGTTTACTAAATCCAAATATTCCTATACGTAGAATAATATTCAGATATTTCTCGCAATACAAATACTACTAGGGTAGAAAGGCTACTTCACCTTTAAGCCTTAGGTACTACACTCTCGGTAGTTGTAAAAGAATAATAAAAATCAATAGCAGTATGATTAAAGATATCCTACTATGTTTGTTATGCCAGAAAATATGTTTACGTAGAGAAGGAAGATTTATTTTTTAGGAAACAGTGGAGGATGGATAAATAAACAAAATAAAATCAACCAGAAGCATCTCTTGAGATGATACTAATAATGTATCTTGAGATAATACCTGTATATGAATGAAGGGTTGTATTGCCAGTATACATAAATACACGAAAGTGGTACCTAACGGTTATACATAGCTAAATTATATGTATATATGTTCAGGTAGACGTAGATAGGTCATTATTTATTAAATAGTATTGTAAGTTCAGTTGTGCCTTGTAGTTGTAAGTAAGATGATCTATAAAAAGAAAGTAATAGCAGAGCGCATCGTCATTACAATTTACGAGAAGATGGGCTGCTTTTTATAAAGAAAATCTTGTTCCACGCACAAGAATAAGAAAAGGAGTAAAGAAATCCAAACCGAATCAAGCTAACCACAACGTACATGAAACTTAAACTTATTCTTAAAACATATTCACGAACATTATCTATCACTAACAACTTAAATAGGGAAGAGCATGTAAATATATAAAACAGGGGAGAAGATCCAGGCTGTATTTTTGATTCTTGATCCTTTGACCTACTTTTCCCGAGATAAATACAGATTCAGGTGCAGGGAAAGGCAAGAGAAGGCTACTCACTCCGTCAAGTCAGGATATCTTTACCTATTTACATACCAAGGTGCTATTATCGTATGTCTGCGTTTTGATATGATGTGCTGCGTACGTCTGTCTCTTTTTTATTCTCTCAGTACTTCTACAGTAGTGTATCTTACAATACAATACAGTAGTAGTCCTAAATAGTAATGAAAATGAAAGAGGAAATTATGCCTTCTGTTTTATTTTATTTTCTCTAAGGCCAAAGGACAGATCTGGCATTTACAGTAGTATTTACTATTTACCCGTAGGTACTTATATACGAGTACAAACTATATATAAACATGTACATAAGTAAGTAGACTGCCTGAAAGGAGCTGAAATCCATTTCTCCCCGTCATGTACGTCAAGATCATTTGCTATTGCATCCTCAGACTTTGATCTCCTCGCTCTTCCTCCTATTATCTTTACTGACTTTTATTTTATTTCAACATGTACATTGTACGTACATATTCCAGTTTTATATCTAAATGACTTTACGTACGCATATTTACTTTTAGTTCGTTTCTTGCTTAGAATTTGTGGATTGAATTAAACTGGCTACTAGTATAACTAACAGTAAGTAAGTACAGTACACGGGAGACAATCAGGAGAAAAATTCAGACGAAATTTTTTAAATTACAGTCGTAACTTTAGATAATGGCCCGAAATGTGAGTCTATAGTCTATAAGCCAAGGCATAGAGTTTAGCTTTGAGTCTTTGAGTGAGATGAGGAGCTAATGTTCGGGTAATGTTTGTCAAAATGTAATGCATGCAGGTGCAAATCATTGATAAGCTATCATATCGTGCCCTATCTGAAGATAAGATTGAAAGTCTTTTCAGATATCGTGCCATGCCATGCGAGGGACTCCTTTGTCGCCTCATCTTGTTCCCATCTTTGATTACAGGAATAAAATATCTGGAGAACTCTGGACTGGACTGGACTGGAAAGCATTTCGTTAGTAGCCTTATCTAATCTTATTCTATTTCATGGCAAAGTTACTACCTACTTAGCTTACAGAAGCCCTTTAGTCTTTCTTAAGCTATGGCATGTGTACAGTAATATGTACTTAACTATTTATACACACAAGACCACAAAAACAAAATCAACTTAACTTCGATAGTGCATTTTAAAGTTGAACTATTAAATTCTAAGGTAGAAATTTACTAGTACAAATACGTGGAGCACTATTACTATTACTGTACTCTTCTATGTATGTAACTATGTAGTTATTATTACTGTACTTGTGATGATATGATGCATTTTAGGATTGAAATTCTATGTAAAGCAGAAATTATATATATGTGATGCACGCAACAACGTATTTAGGGACATTGTGAACTCACAATCAGTTTACTATGTACTATGTACGTATGTGCAGCAATAGTTAGTTCATTACAGTTCATAGATCTCTAGTAAGGTATTTCCAACAGAGAAAACATTCAGACTTCACTTCAGAAATGAGTTTATGCTCAAAAAGCGAGGTGACTTCATAGAAAGATCACATAAATCTCGAGAAAACAAGTTTTAAGATAAGACAAAAGAAATGCCTTATGCAGATACATACGGCTTTGCTCTAATCTTATCCTTACTTTATATTACTATTATAACTATTACTTATAAGATATCAGTTAGTAACTAAAAAGATAATTATAACAGAATATTAACCCCTCAGTACATAGACTACAGTAGAAATGCAACAAGAACCATAAACAAAACACCTAAAGAACTAGAGAGAGGGTGCGAATGAAATTACTATTAAGTACCTACCTATTAAATTACAGCCTCGGCCAAAAGATCTCACACAGTTTTATTTGGCATGGCATGAGCGAGAGAATATTTATTGAAAAAGGCACCACTTCTGTATTATTAATGTTATTGTAGCTAATAGTTGAGAATATGCCAAAATCAAAGACAAGTCTAAGCCAAAGCCAAACCACGTCACATTTAAGAATGTGCCGATCTTATGGCAAGTTTGCCATAAATTCTTCAACTCCAAATATATTTCTCAAGCCAAATCTTTCTCCCAAGCTAAAAACTAATCTAATTGTGTCTTACTCCACTTCTACATAAATCTGCACTGACAATGAGCTGCATTTCAATTTTTATTGCTGCAGTTTGCAGCACGCGTGTTCTTGCATATAAAACATAACTACTGTATGTATGTACATCCTTGTGGAATGCTAAAATGTATCTGTATGAGTACAAAATAATTAAAAAATTCTACTGATTGTGTGCAGATGAGATAATCTACGGCCAATGCATTACTTTATGTGTGAAATGCCAGTAAACATTAGTATCTTCATAAATAATAAGGAAAACTGTAAACAATGCAAAACAGGTAGGTGTAAAGAAGTACTATATAATCACAATAGTACAGTAGACACATACATAAGGTAAGTAACGTGAGCGAAATCAATTGAAAAGAGATCTAAGGTTTTGTATTGGGACGGTTCGTTTAATTCTTATTGAATGGGCTGTCAAAGGAGAGCAGGCCACCTAGAAAGCTATTGATTTTGAAGTGGCAAAATGTAGTTAAGTATCAAGGAGGAGGGTTTCCACTGGATATAAGTTAATATAACAATACATAAACACCTCGTGTGTGTCGAGCCAAGCCAGCCTTTGTACTTATTCAGTGCTTAGTGATTCAGCCTACCTGCTGTAATGTAAATTGTAAATGCAAGTACACAGGTATTTACTAACAATAAGTGCAAAGCTAATTGAAATTGATATTATGCTTTCCAACCGCGTCCTTACCAAGAATTAAAGCCAAGTAGTTCAGAAAAGTCAATTCAAACTTCAAAGCAGGCAGATTAATCTACGCATCATACAAAAGGCATTCTGTGCACTTAAACTTGCATTGCCTACATACAAAGGACTGATTACATTACATTTACAAATATTATATCAAATCTAGTGCAATCCAATGAAATCGTAAAGTAAGTATGCAAAAAACAATCCAATTGGATTTAATTTGTACATTGTATTTTAATACTGCGTTTATTGAAAAAGTGATAGGATCTGATGAGATATCAGATGGGGAATGATATGATGAGATCAGATGCTTATTTATCCGCAGGTAATAATAATAAGTAGTCTGGTCTAGTCCATAAAGAAAAGCAATAAAGAATAAGTTAAACTTAATCTCGTTCACATCGCAGTGAGTTAAGCTCCTTCGTAGCACTTATGATAATAAAGAGGCTGTCGTGGTCAGTAGGAAATAATAATAGGCTTTGACACCTCGCATTCTTCCATCAATAATTAAATCACCGACAGCGCTCACATCACATTACAACCTACATTACATTATAATATTTATAAGCCAATCCATCCACTCAAGTCCAGTTCCTCTAATGTTAAATCATATCAAGCTATTTAACAAACAGGCAGTCAGACTGGATTCTGCATTCTCGGTGGATTCTTCAGCTTTATTTATCTTCACCTAAGTACATAATACCTATTATGAGTTATGTGGATACCTAATCGTAAGTTATACGCTATACTCATGGAAAATAGCTTATCAGTGGCTCTACTACACATCTCTACAATTAAATGGACACTGTGTATCTATGTAAGTATGTATACATGTCATAGGCAGGAATTAACACATGGAAATCTATGCTTGGAGGTGCGACATGGAAATATAATGAATTTTAAAATATGTTTCCAGCTTCTGTACTGTATTTTATATTCCATTTAGTAACCTACCTTCCATACACACACACACAACTACAATTTATTGTTAATATTCAATCCAAGTAAGTAGTGTAACAGATACGTTAAAATTAACAATTTGGCAACTCCCACATCCAATTTTTTAAATTCCACTTCTAAAGTGTACTTCATGTGCTTCCGCATACCTATATAAATATAGTACACAGTTACTGATTTTAGAAATATGGGAAAAGAATAAATAAGGCACCTAAGAAATTAGCGCTTAGAATTAAATAAACAAAAAACGGTAGCACAAGATTTTCTCGAGTACCTGTGCCTACTCCATATTCACTGGAAATTTTAAAGTTTTGTTGTTTTTTTGTAAACTGTAAACGTATCTTATCTAAAGATGGTCGGTTTTACTTGCTGATATACTTATTAAAGTATGACATGTATAGATAGTATTACTATAATACTATGCCTGTCATATTTTAAGTATTTTTTTGATCGCTAATGTAAAAATTCAATACATAAGATTATATTAGAATATTTATATGTTCAAATAACTAGGTACTTAATGTATACTTAATACTTGCATACATTGTAACTTACACATTACCTAAATCTACAGTATGTGCTATGTAGGATGAGAAAAAGAACGGGTGCTCATAAATACAAAATATAATTAAGGAGACTTATATTATTTAGTATATAATATAGATTGTATACTGTATCCGTTGTGGTCTTGTAGCTAAGTTAGCAATGCATCTATGTATGTATAATTGATAATACTAAATAGTAATCGTAATAGTGAAGCTAAAGGGCTAGCGATAAGATTGTGTATAGAATAATGCGAGTCAGGTAGTCTTAATAGTCGTAGGCACTTACGATTAGTCTTTCTTGCTCGTATTAATAAATAAGATAAGAAAAAACAGTCGCTTTGGCTTTGCTCTAGAACTCTGTTATTTTCTATTGGAATGAATTGGATCTTATCGTTGCATATCAGAAGAAAGAGAACCATTGCGCAAAATTTATTAGCACGTAACGGCATCCTTCACATTAAATTTTATGAATTTTATGGGACTACGTGCACTTTGTTCTCTCCTTCCACAAAAGCTTGGCTTCGCTTACTTAAACTTAACTTGGCTCATCTGCTTTCTCATAATATAAACAATTTGCCTGTCGTATGCTATGCTTCTAATGCAATGTAAGGTAATTTAAGATTAAACTGTTTAGTATCTCCATACACATAATTGTATACATACTGCATACATATATCAGCGTCCTTATTAAGTATTGGAACAATACTTTATGTAAATGACCGTTCCGTCCGTCCGTCCGTCCGTCCGTCCGTCTGTCCGTTAGCGCCATAACTCCGGATGGACACAAAATGTTTCAATTATCTTTTTAGGTATTGA
>JAQFYC010001390.1:0-35097 GCA_034694165.1 Tomocerus mixtus | reverse complement strand
CTTGACTTCACCTTCTCAGCGTTCCTATCTCTTTCCGTGTTCTCTTCTGTTCTGTTATTATCTCTTCTTGTATATCTGTACACTAGTAAAATAGTTAAGGTAGCAGCTCTACTTTGCCCTGGCCTGCCAGTGCAAACCATCAGCTCTTTCTCTATCCTATTCTCTTCTATTGCTTTCTTCCTTATATTAAGTAAGAGCAGGTTAATAGCAAAAGATCAAGAAGAAGAAAACGAACTGCTCCTCTCTTTCTTCTTCCTGCTCCATACTTACAGTACAATATAACTTAGGTAGGTATAGCTATTTATAGTTAAATAGCCTGGTCCTGGTCCCGGTCTTCAATCTAACTGCTGTAGTGCGTAGGTAGAAGGTAAAATGAAATAGATATTTAGTTAGTACATAGAAGAAGATTTCCTTCTTGGTATGTATGTCGGTCGATAGGTAGTAGTTGGTTGGTATTATGTAGAAACTGCTGGAAGATAGTTAGTACAGCAGTTGAGAAATCTGAGGGTTTTGTAGCAATAAAATTACACTTTATTATAGCCTCAAGTTGTGGAGGTGCTTTCATAAAGTTGGATTTTCTTCTGAACTTCCCTTCCCGTGCTCAGGAGAAGAGTAAAGCTCCCCAGATTTGCCTACTGCATTAAGAGCTACTAAATCACTCGCTATTTTTCATCCACCAGCCTAGTAAGCCAAGCCTGGCTCCTTCCACTACACCGATCTTCTTCTGTGTATATGTAAAGTACACTTCTTCCGTATTAGTACATAAGTTATACTGTGACTTCAATCTAGCCCGACTGTCAAGTCTTTAAATAGCTTGGGAACCTTTTACCTTTTCACCTGACTTTGCTTTTAACATTTTCTTAGAGGGAAATGTCACTTTTATTTACCGTACTATTATCTTTCCTTCCTTTCCCACGAATATATTACTGGCTGCGACTTCCTATCTTTTTCGTTTGAAGAGCATACCTTATTTTCACTATGTAGTAATTTTTCATTACGGAGAGGTATAAGCAGTGCAATTCCAATGCAGGTCAGATCCTTTATGTCTTTAGGAATATCAATACTGTTAGGATTCCCTTGAAATTCGAAAGTAAAACCTAGTAAATACTAAATACCTACTTATAGTAATAATACGATTTTTTTTCTGTTTCAGGTATGTATATCTGTTTTGTCCATTGACTGCGTATTATACTACAATGTGATAAAGTACAATCTATTTTATTAATTGCTGAATAATAATAATTAATAGTACGTAAATCTCATATTATCGATTCGGAAGCTATTAATTTTAGTAGCTAAATATTCATTATAATTGAATTTGAAACTACATGTAAAAGCATACCCATAGGCACATAGGCATAAATTACTAGTTAAGTTCTTTTCAATTTTCGAAAAGGCCCCTGACCTCAAAATTTCTTCTGCTCTCATTGTATCCCCGCTACTGAAAACAGGTGGACATTCTGTAACAAATTATAGCAAACTTGGATATAAATTGTGAAAAGTGTTCACAGCAGTTTTATTCAAGTAACCTAAACATATGAAGGCAGGTATTTACTGGTGTTTATAGTATAGGTATGTACCGTGTACACAACTATAATATTATACATGCTCTATATGTTCTAAGGGAGTAAGTGGACCTGAGTTGATCGATCGTAATGGGACGGAAATGAATGAATGGTTATATCTGGTTTACGGTGATGATGAAAGACTCTTCTGTTACATAACTTATATGTTTTATAACCATAACTGTACCCATAAGCACATAACAGGAATTGTGTATGAAACATAATGAGTTTACCCATTGGCAACAGTAAATCTTACCAGCCGGGTAAGAGGGTTCTGGAAGGGCTGGAGTATTATCTATTACTATATGATAAAGTTATGGATAGATATGTAGGTAAGTAGTAGGTGCAGTCCAGTAGTTTATAAGTAGTATACCTCATAGGTAAGTAGTAAGTAGGTAAGTAAATAAGTGAGATGAAAGATATTGATATTGGACATGTCTAAAGAAGAGTAAGTGGAAGACGATGTACTGCTGAAGTTCGGTGGAAGTGCCTTTACCTACCTATGCTTTGAATGTAGCTTTAATAATACTATAAAGTAGTTTGCTAGTCAATATAAAGTTGTTATTTACGTAATGATAGGTACAATAAAGTACTATATTAAGTAGTACCTATACACTAAAGCCAATATATAGTGACATGACGCAGGGAAGTAATAAGGACTAGTAATAGCTATAACTAGAGAAGAACCTGTGCACGAGAGTGAGATTTTGGCTGACAATGAGGGAGTAGGAGTACGTAGGTGTGTTGATGTTGTGTATGGCTTGGGAAGGTAATAGTGCCTCACGACCGACAGTTAGGACAAGAATGACTAGTGCACATGGAGTCAGACAAGGCAAGGGCAGGCAGAGTCGACGTAGCGGCATCAGATAAAATAGATGAGTTATTCGGTACACACACGGCGTATTATCACACAGACCATTTAAGCTAAGATTTATTCGAGGATGATATCAATTTTTTGTGTGCTCTTTTCATTCATCCAACCAAGTGTGTAGAAAGTAAAAGTAAGGCACAGAGGGAAACCTGCTGCTACGGTCGGAGTCTTTCCATAAAGATTTGCTAGTGCATAGGTTTTCTACTTTCACGGTGCTTTTCTCCTGTTCTCTAGCTTCTCTTGCTCTAAAAGTCTAGCTCTGTGTTCAGTGTTCGTTGTGTCGGATGATGATGCTAGCTGTGGCAGTCAGCTCTATCCACTATATCTGTACTACTACATAAATACTTGCAGAATTATATACTATAGGTATGTAGACACATTTTATACAGAGATACATGTGTATTGTGTATTTTAGTAAGTAATGTATGTATTATCTGTACCATAGTTCGGTTGGTTTGGTTTGGTTGTGTGTGCTCTACTGCACGGTTGATACCCATGACTGGGTTGAAATTTTCGGATGAAATAAGGATAAGTTGAGCACTGAGAGAAAGAGAGTGAGCTGAACTGAGCTACAAATACATAGGCTAGCGAGCCACCGAAATCCCAACCGAACCAGACCAAGTTCACTTGGAAGGATGAAGTACTAGGAGAAACTGGTGATCTCCTGCTGAGAAGATACGAATTACTCGTTGAGCTGTAATGAGCGAAAGTGTTTGCAAGTCATGGTGCAATTGCCCTACCGTCGAAGACTCCTGCGGGTTCTCTCATTAATGCACTCCTGGAATCCCGAAAAAAAATTATTCCATATCGTAGCAGTGGAGAATTTAATTCTATGCATGTAATGTAAGTATAGAAGTATGGAGGTTGTCTTGTCATGTCGACGTATTCACTGACTTTACGTTATGTTACGTTACGTTAACTAAGATCAACTCCAACTCAACCTATAAAAGCCTATATCCATACGTATGATATAGATGGTTATATGTAATATAGGCATGTATGCAGTATGCAGTACTAAGGATTTATAAATATATTACTTACTCCTTCCCTTTTCCGGGCGGGCGTGATTATTTTTGCATTTTTATTTCATCTTCGAGAAGTCTACCTTCCTACATTGAATATTCACTCCCCTTTATAGCTCTACTCACAATCAGCTCTTCTCCGTTGTCAGTAAGAAGTGGAAAGGAGAAAAGGTTAGAGCTAGGTAGGTCTACGTAGGTAGTAGGTAGAGTAAAGTAAGTGCAAGTGTATTATACTAGTATAATAGGTGCTTAATGCTTAACTCAAATTCAACTCATTCAACCAACAAAGCTTGGGAAAGAATGAGAGAAGCTCTTTAGTCTTTAGAAATTATCAATACTCCTCTCTCCTACTCATCCACAAATTTCCTAGCTGTTATTATAATAATCGCTTTCACTTCTTCTTCCCCTTCTTCCTCTGTTCTTTATGGCATCTCAACACACTAACACTAACATACCACTTTCATTCATTCAAAATCACACCGTCTGAACCAACACACTTTCCAAACCAAACTTAACACCTAAACTGTGCAGCCCAACCAACAGCAAGCATAAGCACACAAAAGTAAATAACTTTTCATTTCTTTGTCACGCTTTCATTTATTCATGTAACACCTTCAAAAGCTACTCCATTTACACGCTATACCCTATTCACTATTATAATACCTACAATATATACCAAAACCCTTATAACTACATACTAAACTAAATACTATAATACTTTAGGCATACTCGTAGTACAATACAGCCTGGATAAATTTTGTATGATATGAACTACCTCCGTGGAGAAAGACAAGTATTATTTAGGTAGAACATATATTACATGTGTCTTGTCCAGGGTCTGTGTGCTCTGCCTACCTATTTCAGTATCTAGGTATTGTACTAGTAGTTTAGTCACTTACCTATGTAATATAGAGATTATAATATCAGTTCTTAGATATAATATAACGCATATTTTTCCTAGAGACGACCCTCAATGCTTCAGTGAGCTAGAGAAAAGTGTTTTATTAAAGAGAGAGCCAGAGTTAGTGGAAATACTTTTCCATGTCGCAGATACATATCAATGGATGCATGAGTAGATCTATTGACTTGTAGAAAGAAGTTTTTTGGTAGATGGTGAGGATATTGGAGTGGAAAGTTTGAGGTGAGGCGAGAGTGTAGGTAGTAGGTAGTAGTACTTGTCTCTCACGGAATTCTATGTATGAATGTAATATATGTACCTACCTATGTAAGGTAGATGTGATGTGATGTAGGTGTGATTCTACTACAACATATACCTACTACTTACATAGAATTTCTATAATATAGTCGGTTTCCTTTCAAGGCAGAACTAAAGGCTTCGCTCGGTGTGGATACTTGGAGGGGAAGGGAAAGCAATGACAGTGGAGACAGCCCAGTAGTGGTAGGTAGTAGAACATATACATAAATACTTAGTAGGAGTATACATAAAAGAGTTAATATGCAATAGGCACCAATAGTACTGTAATAATGAACTAACCTAAAATAGAGCAAACCATAGCAAATCGTCATGCCACTCAGCAAGACGCAAGGTAGGAAAATGCATACTTGAGTAGTATGTATAGTACATACACCTATTATGTATATGCAATGCTCTGGTTGTGTGGATTTGGACAAGGAAAAGGTACATATAAATATTACGTATGGTAAGGCGAACTGGTTTCGTTTAGAGGCTTAGAGGGCAGAGTAAAAGTAAGGTAGTAATGTTGAGAAGGTAGGAAAGAGCGGAAGGACAAGCCGGGACAGTACAGGAGAGAATTTTCAGTATAGATCGAATCACTATGGTACACTTACTTTCATGTTCATATACGGAATGGGAGATAGGGGTCTTTTAACTATAATATATTGGATCGATTCACTCATGATTTATTAATGGAAGGGTCTCCCATACTTTTGTCACGGAAATCTGATAACAATACCTCTCCATGGTTCAACTTGCAACTTGCTTTGCTGTCTCTCTCTTCTACTACCTTCCCAACTTCCCACTTCTACCTATATTATACATAATACTAACTACTATTGCTGTGGTGTACTACTTTTACTATTACATTACTCCTATCCATGACTCATCTCTGCTTTCCATGTATTTCTATGCGCTATTGCGAATGGGTGAGTGAGTGAGTGCCTTACATCCTCCTGCCATCATCCCAACATAAGTAACCATGCAAACTACATACTATTACTTACTGTGTATATACCTACTACATAAGTATCACTACTACCACACCGCAAAAGTACTGCAATACTACGCACACTAACGATAAGACTAACCAAATCAGGTCCGCAGTCCACACTCCACACCAGGTTAGCCTTCCCCTCCCTCTTTTCCGTTGCTCCTTTACTTTACAATAGTTGCTGATCAGATCATGATCACATAATGTATGTTAACTAACCCACGTCACTAATTCCCCGTGTGGCATCGCAATAGTTGGAATTAGATGCTAAAGGCGACGCTATTCTTTGCCGTCCATTCTTACACTAATGCGTGGTACGTAATGTAGATCCACAAAAACATTTTGTGATTCAAAGTTACTTCATATAACATCTCTGAACGAATTAGAAAGCTGGAGATACTGCTTTTACTATCTGTACTAGTATGCTTACAGATAGATATTCTGATTATAATACAATAATAATATTTAGGTACCTACTACAGGAGATACAGAGTTATACATTTATGCTGCTGTATGAAGTTATTGTATTCTTCGAAAGTAACTGTTTATGCTTGAGCAAAGTCATTCCTGGCAAACATAAATTACTAGTACTATATTCTAAGTATTGTGTACATATACACTTGCTGTGCAGATATTATAAGGAATGAGCACTAGGAAGTTACATATGTATATGAATAGGGTCTTAGGACTTATATAAAGGTTTAGATGAGCCTTGGGTCGAGTAATGTAGTCAGACAGGCAGATCCGGTAGCCCTTGGGCTGGGAGTGAGTGAATAGCTTGGATTCGTTTGCTTGAAGCGCTGAGGTGGGTTTAGGTGGCACTTTTCGAGGAAACACGTCACCTAATGTTCCATGCATGGATGAGATGATGCAGTAGTCCTGGCTCACTCGTTTGGACGTCTCCCTTTTACGCGATATTTATGTCTCGTATTGTTCAGTTGAATGGAGCGATAGAATAGAGGTAGGGTGAGCCATGATTTTTCAGGTTGGATGATCTTTACTCACCCTGCTTGCTAGCTGCCTGCCTGTCTTGTCTTCTTGCCTCCGCTCCATCATATAGCTATGTTTTCCTATATGCTACTAAAGTAAAGCTACACTACTTATATAGCTATTAATACTTATACTAGCACTAACAATAACTACGGGAATAATATTAAACTTGCTTATTGCTTTGACTTGTTTTCCCATCTCTGCATCAAAACAGAACAAAACACTAACTCAATCCTAATAAATATAACTATGTAGTATGTATACCTTAGTTTGTATGTAGTATGTAGTACCAAACAAGCCAATGTTTTATGATTATGTATCTACTAATGCTACTACCAAAGAGAAACACAAAAGTCAGAACAGGGAGAGAGACAATATCTACATACTACTAACATACAATACAATTGAACCGTAGTATACATACAACACAGCTCATAACATGAGCAAGCGAAATTAATCATAAATTGATCTATAGAGAGAATGTTATATTAATCTGTATAAATTATAGTTTACTCCTCAGTGAGGAGATATTATGGGGAGGAATAGGAGAGTTTGCCTTCCTGGGATGGGATGAGACTTTTCCTGAGTTGAGTGAGTGAACTGATGTGAATGTGAGTTGCTTTGGCTTGAGCTTGACTTGACGGTGAAGTTTATGTTAGAGCCATTTAGTGCTTGCTACGTTACGCTGCACTCCACCGACACTTTTATTGTGTCTTACTTTCATACATATATGTATTAGTTGTAAATAGAGTAAGTAAAAAGTTCTGTGACAAGACAGGACATGACAAGCAAGGAAGACACGGCAGTCCAGTCCAGTCCTCGTCTTCCTCGTCGTCGTCCTCCTCGTCACTTGAATTCTTTGCTTCTGTTCCCTCGCTTTATTGCAGAATAGTTCTTGTGTTTTACTAGGAGTGAAATTATTATTACATAGTCCGTGTAACTATGTATGTTATGTTATGTAGGATGTATTATTACATTGCATTACGTAAGTATATACAGCAGAGTTCAGTAGAGTTATGTGTAGTAAACTTGACTTGACTTACATAAGCATCAAAAAATACAACATAGCATACATACCTAGGTTCAGATATCAAGTTTTTTGCTCAGTGGGCAAGCAATGAGCTTGAATGAGCACAGTAAATGCATAAAGATATGGAGAAGGTACCTCTGTCCTGTACATATCATGTCAAAGGTAGAGTGTAGGTGCATTTCTTAGAATAAAGATAGTGCAGTCATATCATGTTAGTAAGGATATCTCTGCATATTTCTTTTTCTTTAGATAGAAGAGGTATGCCGTTGTGCGTATAGACTTTTCTTTCTCTTTACGTACTTACTAATACTTACATTACATATATACATATAGTCTCCTCTTTCTTTCTAGAACTGAACATGAATTATATTTCTGTGTATGCAGTCGAGAGGATGCAGGAGCAAGAATATAATATTGAGAGAAAGACTTAGCAAAAATACCTACATAGTTGTACATGTAGTATGTACCTTAAATTTCACTACATACTATATATATTCCTTTCCATGTGAATCAGAAATCTTCAGTTTAGTGCAATGTACCTTACAATTGAGAAGAAATGTTCAGGACTGCTTTTACTTACTCTCATCGTAGTCTAGAGTCTAGGGCAAGCAATATTAAGTATGAGCAGGAGAATGTATGTACGTATTTAATAGAGGTACCCAGTCGACGTCACATTTGTAGATTAAAGGAGAGGAGTCTGTATGAATGTGGTACATAGTAGTATTTGTAGTCGTAATGTAACGTTAGTATAATATTATGGACACGTATACCTTGCAATAAAATGTTTCCTGAATGCGAGTCTTTAGTGTAGGCAGCCGGCATGCATCATTGGTCTTTGTAGAGAAGCATCCTCTCTTTCTCTCATAGTCAGTCATCATCATTCTTTATTTTCTCCCCGTGTAGTGTGTGTGACTGTGACTCTTATTCTGACTCAGTCAGTTCTGTTCAGTTTCCTCCATTCTCTCTGCCTGCCCTGCTGTACTTATTTGTCCTTATAGAATGTATACATCTGTATAAGTACATAAAATAAATACCTTTAGCTGTAGCCCGTGTAGTTTGTCAGTACCAAAGAGGAATGAGAGATAGTGATAGTGGGATAAATGTGAGCGGAGAAAGTAGAAAGATTTCTGCTGCTGTGCTGCATTCGGTTCCTTCCGGACATTAATTTCTCTGTGACTGGAAAGCCACGTTTTTCCTCACGCCCGTCAAAATACAATACAGTGCAAACTAGCCTTTGCAATCTGTGTTTACAAGTTTGTTCCTTCTCTGGGAAATAATATAATGCTTATATCTACTATGGTATAGTATACAAAGGAGCCTTATGTATGTTCTATGGGCACAATGTACATAAATACATAAACTTATATATAGGTAGCTTACAATTATTTTACGGCATATTGCACTTGCTTACTATATTCAACTACATATACTTAAGTGTATTCATATCAGTGCTATGCAATGTTTCCTTTATATTCGTCGTAGTCCTACCAGATCACTTAGTGTCTCTGATTGCATAAGAAAATGTTTAATGTAGGACAAAAGAGGCTCTTCGCTTATTCTTGTTATTTTTGCTTGGAAGTTGAATTGAGAGAAGTCAAGTGAAGCCAAGTGAAACCAAGTCAAAACTAAGCTTTTAGGTAAACTGGTTTTCTGTTCGTGTAGTGCTGGATGTTCGATGTGCAGTTGGGTGACTTGACTTGACTCGACCTAGAAACTTTGTTCCGTATCATGCAGCCAATGCTATTACTGTCGAATATTTACTTACTGTTATCAAATCTTGATACGGAAACGATTTGGGTCCGATCGGATACGGATAGCAATAGTAAATGCACATCTACTTACTTTGGGCAAAGGAGGAAAAGCCAGAGAAGGCAAGGGGCAAAAAATCTTGCCCTTGCTTTGCGGATGCAATGCAAAGCTAATGTGAAAGTGTGTGCTGTTGTCATGAAAAATTCCGTGGAATGTTTCACAGAAAAATCCCCTCTCACCCTTTCACATTATAATACAAATACTTCTAATATTACACGTAGCTGTACATCTCGGTAGTTATTGAACTGCTTAACTACTTCTGTGGATCTTCCCTGTCCTGCCCTGTCTTTCTGCACCTTCACTTCAGCAGAATTTTTTATCGTTAGATTGGACAGTCATACCCCAAACTATTTTTATTTGTATATCTGTAATACTGTTAGTGACCCTTTAACGGGAAACTGATATGGTAGGAAAACGCAACCCTTGCTTTGGTTGCTTATGTACATATACATACAAGTGCATAAATACATGTAGAGAGATGAGGGAATGGATGAGGGAAGGGTTCTAGGTAGGTTTGAATTGGTCTGGATTGTATGTAAGACCCTAACAGAGCTGGAGTATGGATTTACTTAGCTTACTTATCTTCAATATGTATGGTTACTGGTTAGATGGACGTATTTGCATTTTCATGCGGTGCTCTTTAGGAAAGGAGAGAGAATGGTATGTGCATGTGCCTCTGAATATACTTCAATAGATCTTATTGGAATTCGACGGGTTGTTCACGTAATTGAATACTTTTTGACTTGCTTGCATAATTCGCCGAGTCTGATATTGAGCTGAATTGGGATTGGGATTCCTGGCTTGTTCCTGGTATGTGTGCTTACTTAGTATTGTGACTGAGCTGAGCTGACGTACTTTACTTTTACTTTGCCTTCCTCTAATACATAAGTATACGGTAGTCAAAGTCAAGTCGACTAGTCTAAACTCTAAACTAAAGAGAAAAGAAACATAATAGAGCTCAGTTCCTCCTCCTTTTATCTTTAAGTATTAGGTAGATAGATTCTTATTGTTAGGTGTCTGGAGATGATCATGATAGTTAGAGTAGTTGGTAGTAGAGTTACACGGCACGGCTATTTTGTATGTCATGTCGTTCCATTCCAGTATTTTCCAGGAGACGGGCTATGTACCTTTACTTTAGTTGATTTTCATTCGATCATCAAATGAGCACAGCAATGTATCTCTCCTTCTGTCTCTCTCTCTATGAGTTTTGTGATCATCGAAACGGAGACGACTGAAGTGAGTGTTTCGTTTCTGATTAGATTATCTTGTCTGATCAATATGCAAAGTGCAGGGTGGAGAATTTATTGAAGGCCTTAGTGTTTCCCTATCCTACAATCCTCCTTTACTATTATATAGCATTATTCCTCCTCCTCATTCTCTCAAATAAAATAAGCAAGCTGTAAATATAGATACCTACACTAGGTAATACTATTTGTACATACTTACTATGTAAAGTAGTAGTAAAGTTATAAAATACTATCCACCTAACTAATGCTATTACCTCCATATAGTATGTAGGTGTACTGTACTGTATTGTATTAGTGTAAGTCAATGTAGCAGATAGGGACTCCTCGTGGAAAAGTCGCATCGTAGCCAAGTGAGTTCTATTTTCTGTTTATTGTATTCTATGGGTCGTTTCTTTGGTTCGGAGGAGATACATATTATTACAATTGTAAATAGGACTAGAGCTAGTAAAAGTAGGGCCTGGCCTGGCCTGGCCTGGCCTGGGCTGGAATGGCGGAGGTAGGATTACTTTAGTATTATGTAGTAAAGAATGGCAATAGAAGGTTAAAGAGTGATTCCGATTCAGTAGGCCTTAAGGCTATGATGCTACGGAGATGAAAAAGACAGCAGGTTAGTTTAGTTTGATTGTGGCTATGAATATGTATTGTACGTTCCTTCCTAGTTCGTAGTCGTTGCAGCAACAGAATACTTACTACTTCCACGTTAACGTTAGGTTAGGTACACAAAATAAATATCGACATGTAGCTCTACTCAACTATGAATAAAGGTAAATCGTCAACAAATGGTGCCTTGCTATACGTAGGAATCTGGGAGAAACGGAAAGTCCACAATGATAACATCTATAAAGATAGGACCTAGTATTTGTAATTGTATCTATTGACTACTATCTGTATACTATGTATCTGTACATAGTATACATACATACTTACTTAGCTGATATATTTATTACAGAGCTCGGTGAATCGCTCAGTTTATTGCTCATCATCAGTAATCATGATGGGGAATCAACTGGCGGAAGTTGGTGGTTTACGAAGCGTATAGAACGTTCTTCCTTTAGTAGTTCCTTTCATAGAATAGTGCATATAAACTATTCCTATGTATCACTATCACTATCTCTACGTAATTATGTATACACGATTTGTTTAAAACAACTCTGCAGCAAAGTAGGTAGAGTGTGTGCTATAGCTTTGTACTCTGGGACATTAGACACAATATCAATGTTAGTATGCAGCACAATAAATAAATAGCTACCTCTACATAATATTGTACTTTTGTATTCTCATCAACATAACATAACACAGCAGTAGTCATTGAGTTTGCTTTTGCTTCGCTCTGACATTTCGTTTACCGTTCAGTTCAGTTCACCTAGTACCTAGTACCTAGCCCATAAGAAACCAAACCAAGCTAGAACAGGCAGGGAAGTTTATTTTGGTTGATTTTAGTTCACTGATGGAGATATAGTGCCTTATGTCTCCGATGAGTAGAATTAGAGACGAAGGGTGAATGAATGAGTCGACTGGCGACTCGCCTGGCCTGATTTGGCATACATATTAAATAATATATGCACACATAACATAACTGGGAGCTTTTAGTAGTTGTACGAGTAAGTAATGTATTTATAGGTGTTCCTCGTTGGGTTTGGTTTGGGAACACGACCGTGGCCTACTGTTGTATTTGTAATATAATGCATTTATATAAGGAAACCTAACACGGGTACCTTATGTTTTGTTATGTGAGCTGAACTGAAGTGAACCGAGTTCTGTCTGACCGACAGGATATTATTGTATGTAGGAATATGAAATGGAGCATTTTAATGAAAAGCCACGAGGCAATAATTTCACACGTACGTTTCGAAAAGGTACGTGCATTAATCCCCTTCGGGGGTGCATATGACACGATGACGCTGAGATATTAATCTAGTGGGCTGCAAGGGAGACTGAGTGAGTGTGGAGGTGTCGGGATCAGCATGGAGGATTCGGGCATCCTATTTTACTCGACCGACATTCATACCCTTGCTGTGCAACGGTAGCATACATTCATACATGCTACATACATACACGAACATACACGGCAAACTGAACTAGTTTACAACATAGGCACTCTGAACTGCGTAGCATGGTAAATACTTACTTTTAGAGATGTATTATGTATTAGCAATGTAATAATAGTACATAATAAATATTATACCTCTGTAAAAGCTAACTCATCTGTTAAATACTGATTTTATAAGAGACGACTTATCGTTAGGAGAGGAGAAGAGTAAAGTGCTACGTATTAGCTTATAGCTGAACTGAGCTGAGTAAGGTAGGGAGCAGTGAGAATTGTATGTCTCTAACTGAATGTCTGCTAACTCAAGATCAGGAGCTATGTTCTGTTCTGGGTCTGTGTATACATATATGTGAAAGGTAGTCATATGAGGGGTTGCCATCTCCAACTCATGTAGAACTGCCAACATAACTACCGATAGGTACACGTATATTCTGCCTTTTGTGATTTATGAGGAGAAATAAATGCAATGCATCAGCTGAGGGACTCACTCTGCTTTGCTTGCTCCTGCTTTCATACCTTCTCTTTCTCGGTTCATATTCCTCGCAAAGTGAGAGAGAGGTTCTATCGTACTATCAACTATTTCGGAGTGAGCTGTAGCTGTAGTGAGTTTTAGTAGTTTGTATGTAGTACATGTAAGTATGAAAGTATGAATGTACTATTATATGTACATACATAAAAGTGTACCTACAGATATTATGTAGAACGTAGGTAGGTATGTGTATGCCTACTTACTTTACTACATAAATACTCCATAGAAAGTATCTGTACGTTTGTTCGTAAAATACTGTAATGTATACCTAACTAAACTAACGTGTAGTGTGAGTAGTGAGTAGCGTAGGAGGTAAAAGGTTGTCTACCTACTACCTACCTACTACCTACTCTTACACTTAGTCTGGTAGAACCCATAGAAATTGTATAGAAAGCAAAGCAAGGCGCTATTCACGGGAGGAGAAGAGAACAGGACGGTGGAGACAGCAGGAGGAGGCAGACATCCCGAATCGGATCGAGTAATATTATTGCTCAGAGGGAACACACGGCGACACGCGATTGCCCCAGGTGGCTCACTGTACAATGGACACACTATAACTCCGAGGACACTTGACACTTTGCATGATGAATGGCTTTCCCTAAGAGATTTATAAGTCCCTTTCCGTTTCAGCTCGATTCGCTCCGAATTTTCGGGATATATGTCCTACTATGTACTATTTCCCGTTACCGTTGCGTTACTACTACACTTACACTGCTACTCTCTTGCTCCCTGACTTGACTCGATCTAACTCTTATCCAATTCTATGGCCAACTATTATACATTTCCGTATATTACCTTCTCCCGTATCTTTTACTTTCATTTTCACTAGGTATGCAATATGCGATGGACGTTGCTGTAGCTAGACTTTCATGAATGCAATGTAATACCATCATGTGTAGTGTAATGTGGATGAAAGTATCAAAGTTATGTTATGTTGAGATGATATACTACTTTGACTGTTTGACTATTATCGTATCTACCTTTACACGTACTACATAAATACAACACAAGTTATTGCAATGCTGCAAGCCAGCCTGGAAACGTCGACTTACGCAAGTATTATGTATTGGATTCTCTTCTGTCGGTAGGCAGGGTCAGTTAGCTAGCCCTTTTTCCTCAACCCACCTTATCTTATTGGAACATGTGTAGGAAAATTTATTTTTGCATATCTACAATCCTTTCGCCGCTCTGTGTCCCTGTCCAAAGTCCATGGTGCACGCTATTTGTGAAAAATGTATTATCCCAATGTTACAATAAATTTTAATATTATTGTATGGCAAAAGTTATTTTCACTCGCATGCGTTCACTTCTTTCACTCTGTTCTAGATCCATATAATTGCTATAGGCTCTGGCGACGAAGGTCTCACCCTGAAAATGAGACCCTTTCTACTATTGGGTTTACTTAGGGTTCTTTTAATGGAAAATTTTATTAAATAAGACTTAACACATAGGAATTCATTTATTATTGGCTCGCGCTCGTACTTAACGCATTGGAACTCAACGTTAGCTCATTGTGAAAGCTCCAGTAATTAAAAGTAGCTAATAAAAACATTTTTTGTGTTGCAGGTACGTATATTTTCCCAGTGATCTCTACACTAAATCTACAATACGGTAAAGTACAAATCCAGTTTAATAATAATTACTGTCGATTGGGGTGTTACTGATTGTGGTGCATTTTATTCATTATCATATAAGTATGTAAACCACTTGCAAAAGTATACAATTTTGATGTTAAGTAGAACTGAATTGGGAAAATAGTGCACGTAATTTGCATAAATTATATAAAGGGAATAAGATATCTAGAGAAATACAAGATTCTTGTTTACCAAAGTAGTACCAGTGTCTATAAGATAGGCGGTATAGTTTTATAACGATGTGGATATATTCCTCATTAGATAAAACAGAAAATGTACTTCAATACAAATAGTAATAAGTTGGTAACATTAAGTCAAACAGTTTCCGCTCCCCTCCCTGTAGATCCCGGTAATTCGTCTTTCCATTGAAATCTTGGTTGAAGTTTCAAGAAGGAAGAGTATAATTTACCTTAGACAAATATGGACCTTTGAGATTTGACTTGGCTTGAAATGGGTCGGCTGAACTCACTCAATTCTTTCCGTCAGCCTCTTTTCTCCTAACCCTACAACTTGAGGCAGTTAAATGAGGAAAGGAGAAGGAGAGCTAAACGGCTAAACATGAAACAGTTGAGATGAGACTCTTGAAGGTACATACGCACATCTACATAGAATAGAATTGGGAACTTAATGTTAGTCTTCTTAGGAGAGAGTTAAGATGGGACAAAGTCATTCAGTCAGTAAAGTAAAAGCAAGCAAGAGGGCAATGGAGAAATGCGGCCGAAGAAAGGTACACACTTCTTTTCTTATAAATGGCACATGGATATATCTGTATAAGTGTATTAATGTACATACATACTTGAAGAATAGGAAGGGAAAGTTGTAATAGCACATTTGTCCGTATAAATCCACTGAAGGTTGTAATATTACGCAGTAAGTATCTCAACTGAAGTGTAGGTAGACGATGATGTTACCTACTTTAGTTTGATTGCTACGGGCATTTCATCCTCTTTACAAACCGTTTAGGGAGTTATTAAAACAGTTTCGTCTATTTGCATAGCAGTCACCAAACTTATTTTGTGTGCATGGCCATGGGATGATGTTCCTTTTACCTACGCAGAAAGATGAAGCACCTTTTAATACTAGTCCCTGAGATACCTAGACATTTTCTTAATGTAGCTCTCGTAGCTATTTCCTTATAGTACAAATACTACATATAAGGTACTACCAATATTATATAAGGTACTTATGACAATAAATAAAGAGGTAGTATAAGCAGTGTTTATTGGTATAACGAATTACGATACGAATAGTGGACCGTGTAGAATTTATTAATACATACATAATTGTGGTGCTTATACGGAATAGTTCCTGGGTACTATTATCTATAAATGTATCATAGAGCAATAATTGATATATTATTTGTGTAGTGACAGTATTTATGTAGTGCAACATTATTGAGTTATCTGTAGGTATCAGAGATATCCATCTTCCACGTAACACTTACTAGTTGATTTGTTAGACAGGAGCACTTGAAACTTTCTCATTTCTCTTATAGCATCTCCTCTCCTGTTCTTATTCCCAAACCAAGCAAACACGCAATTCTTTTTTGATTGATCTTTAAAGAGTTGGGAATTGACTTTTGAAGGATCTACCGCTTTACTTCACTAAGGTAATACTTTCAGGTTAGTTTATGAGATGTATGTTGGGTAAATATTGCGGGTACATTGGTTAGAAGCGCTACTAAAAGTATTAAATACAAACAGACATTTTTTGCTCTTTCATTCTTCCAATATTTAATAACGTGTTGTCATTTGACCAACTTTTTGGTATTTCTTTATTGGTTGATGTAGTAGTAGTACCTATCTGCATCTACACGGAAAGATAATGTGGATATAAAATGTTTTTCATATAAAACCAGTAATTCTACTTTTGAATAACAAAAGTTTATTATCGAAAATGGCAAAGTTTTAGTAGAGGTAGTTTCTGCTGGATCGTGGAAGGGAGCGCAAAAAAAAACAATTTGTAGGTGGTTTGGTTTTAGATCTAATTTAGAGTATGCTAGATGATTGGTAGAGGTAGGATTGTAGGAAGGAAGGAAAGTTTTGCTGGCGCAGGTGTTTTGATACCTGGATTGGATTCTGGAACACGTACAGCCTACAAAGGGTGGCTTACTTACGCTCTCCTCTCTTCTATCTGTTTTTATTCATGCGGCTCATGTTTTGTCGCTACTACAGACACAGACTACAGCTACGCTAAAGTAAATTGTATGTTAACAAAGCCAAAGGAAAACATGTGTATAAAATACATGTATTTTAGCAATACTGGGAGGTACTGAAGGGTTGGTCTGTTATTGCTGAGTCGGTGTTCTGTATACGTAAAGTACTACAATATTATATCTTGTAGTAGACCTGTTTTATTGCACTGCAATATGTATTTGCGATTCTTTGCCTTGTATTACATTACACATAATAATATTCCGCATTAGTCTGGTATTCATGTTATGCGAGTGAGTAAAATCTTTTACAGTACTACAGATAGGTATGCGAAAGTAGAGAAAGTAACATTATATTATAGTATTTGTAGAATACATATAAATATTAAATATAATATTTCTGTATAGGGCGAGTAGTATCAGCACAATACAAATAAGTAGTAAGTGCTTTAAGTGTATGGAGTTTGTAAAGGGAAAGATAAAGCAGGTTGATGGAGGTGAAAGTCATAGTAAATAATAGTGTAAGTAGAGTTGCTGAGAAGTTGAGTTAAGGCTACTTAGTCTGGTTGTAGTTGGGATTTGCGTGTGCTAGAGAATAGTCGGGAATGTTCAGTCTAATAGTATAAAGTATTCTTGTATGTTATGTAATGTATGTAATTGAAAGCGTGAGTGGATGAAATGCTCTGGCTTCGCCTTCAGACTGAGTCTCAGTGTAAGTAGTAAGTGTAAGTCGTAAGTAGACTACACTTTTGATATGAAATGATGCTAGGTTACGTTATGTTGGGTGAATCGGAGTAGCGGAAAGAACATGTCAAAAACGTGTTGCGATTGCGAACATAAAATATAAACACGTCGAGAAGATCCTTGATCATTATTCGGATGCATGCCTCTCTATGCAAAATGTTGTTGGAGGAGAGCAAGAGTGAATCCACTCTTCTGAAGCCTTTTCTTCTCTTCCTCTCTTTCTACAAGTAGCACCAGTAGTGCACACTACGACTACAACTACATATCATATAAGTATGTGCCACTACTTTGCTCTGGTTTAGCTTCTTCGGTATATTATCGTCTTTCTACATAAGTCCAGACAATGCTGACGCGACCAGGCCAGGCAGACCAAAACCAAAGCAACTACATTCTATCTTGGCTTGCATTGGCTTGGATTCATTTTACTTTACTTTGGCTCACTGACTGTCTTATACATTACCGCTCACTCACAATCAGTGACTCCCTACATTTTTAGCCCTACAGAGGTATGTACATTTACTATATGTATGCATTTTCATTTTTTTCCACCACCATTCTACATACCTCTAACTCTGTTACACTTTTCTAAGTTTCTTTTCAATGTTCAACTAAAACTGAGCATGTAGAATAGACACAATAAAGAAAAGAAGAATTAAGTACCTACATATATTAGCTACAGCACAGGAATTATATGTTGTACTACTTATACAGTTATACAGAGAAAGGTTGTATTGCACTGTGATGTGATGTGATACATTATTAACATTATATCTGTAGTGTTAGAATGTTTGCAGAAGGAAGTAGGCAGACATAGTCCTACATATTACAATAGAGCAGACAGACATAGAGAGTTTCGTTTTCCGTTGGTGAAACGAAACCCCATTTACACGGAGCAATAAAATCGAGCAACTTCTATCTCTCAGCTCCACTTCCACTGTAGTGTTCTCTCTATTATATTATGAATGTAGTTTTCTTGCCTATTGTATTCTAGTGTGCTGGGTGTCATTCATTCCGGGCTGGAGAAAATCCTCCTCGGATACTTATGAATAAATGGCTGGAGCAATAATAATCATCGAGCGGAATGACTGTAGCGATGGTCGAGGTGCCAATTTGGATAAAAGGATTGACTGAAGCCTTTAGAGTTCTCCATTGAGAAAGCCTCCTGCCATATACATCCATAGGTACTTATTCCTGTTAGGAGCACTTCCCTTGCATCATTTATAGGTGTAGTATAACTATTATGAATGTTCTTTGTATATAAATATACATAGTAGAGGAAGATTTCTCTTTCGGTGTAATAATAGTGAAGTGTAGCATACTACTAGTAAGTAGAAGCAGACCTGGATCCTTTTACCTCCTTAAATGATCTTTCCGTCAAGTCACTGTGTATCTGTATTATATCAGTTTAGCAATTGTCCATGTCACGGAAGTACCTTCAAGTCTGCAATACAATATTTAGAGTATCAGTTTTATAATATGGAAAGCTACTCCTATAGGTATAACATAGGTACTTACCTCAACTTCAACTCTAATGTAATAACGATAAGTCTACCTCACGATCAGTACCCAGATACTGGTACTTTACTTAAGGTACGTTATTCTAGAGCTGTGAGGTATTAAGTATACAGTGGTAGTCATCGTCCCATTGCATTTTAGTAGAGAGATAATGTATTGTGAGTTAGCGGGAAGAAGGTAACAGCTTGACTGCGTATTGTATACCTTGCTTTGGATTTTGTATTCAAATGGGCAAATCTGATAGAGATTGAAGAGGCAATCAGCAGTGGAGAGTGTCTAAACGTGTGTATAAACGTTGAAAAGGAATAAGGATTTGGCTATTGGAAGTTTCTTTTCGGTTTCCTTAACTTTTTGGCATAGGCTGTTTGGTTAGAGGCATTTTCTCTGTATTCTGTGCTCTGGAGCTAAGTAAGTGTTCTATTGGTTTTGTTCGTGTGGGCTATGAAATGACTATGGCATGACATTACTATATTGCATTACTTAGGTACTCTTCAGAGTACACTACAGCTACACTACAAATAGGTAGAGTAGGTAGTAACTACATAAAATAATATATCTATTGCCGTGTTGTACTTGTGATGTAAGTTAAGTACGAGTATGGATGTATGTGTTTATAAAGTATGCTACGGAAAGGAGAATATGTTAAAGTATATAGATATAGGAAGTAGCTACAGATAGGTAGATACTTATAGTTATTTTCTGGATGAGTATTATTCTGTGTTCACTGATGTGATGTGGATGTGACTACTCTGTTGTGTAAGTATTCTATAGTATAGTGGATGGAAAAATGTTTGTAGATCCAGGCCAGGAACAATACGTATGTTTATGTGGGATTGAGAAAGCGACACGATAAGAAGAAAGTTGTGGAACGTTAGGATGTTTTTGGGGACGAAACGATATCCGTCTGTCGTATGCAAATATCGTGTGATTACCCTGATACTCAACTTTCGCTACACTAACAAGGCATTATTATGTAAATTTGAATAGTTTACGCCACGTAAAAGATAGTGTTCGACCATTTCCTTTTCATTCCACTCTTTTTTTCTCTCTGTCTTGTTATGCTTTTTAACTTCCCTTCTGGATGCTTTTAATTCCCCAACTTCATGTTCTACTTGGGTGCGAATGCAAATGGGGACAAAATAAAAACCGATCTCGCGCCCTGAAATCCACTCATTTCCGGCCTTCTCGCCAACTAACCTTCGTCTTCTCTTTTCTCATCTTTCCGAGACTTTCTATAATACAAGCTTCTACCCTCCTCGTCCTCACTAATGCAGTAAGTATTAAATTCTGCATAAAGAATAGTACACGGTGTACCTACTTTATATACCCACAATTGTATACCTATACCTAGCTAAGTGTACATGCATACATACTACACATTACATTCTATTGCACCGTATACGCTATTCTCCTAGAGAGTCTAAGAATTTGCATTCATTACTCTGCCATGCCATGCAACTCAAAGCATATCGGATCAACAAGCAAGCCTTTACTTTGCTCCTGTTCCTATCCTATCATATACTATATCCATATAAAATTTTATTCTGCAGATTCTATATATCTGTACATTGTAAGCTACATTTACACTGACTGTAAGTAAATAGCAAACTACTGTATGCATATATCATTATGTAGCAGAAATAGACACTCTTCTGCTTCATATTCCACTTAAGAGTACAAAGCGACTGTGAAACGAGAAAATACAGACATTCTTCCTATTTACTTACATTACATACCTAGTTATATTAGCCTTATTATTAGGGACGCCAAGTAGTAGTAGTTATATTCAGTACAGATGTGTATTAGTCATGTTGTGTAAGTTAGTATTGTTCTTATTAGTCTCCCATTAGTTATACGTAGAAGTTTGTATACCTCAAAACTTGTGTGCCTTGTCTCACTTTCCCTATAAGAAAATTCATGGGAGCTATGCTACATGGTTGCTAACTATATTTCTTCCTGTAATTCATCCTCTGATGAGTCTTTTCATCGGCCTTTCCCTAACATTTCTTTACAACTTTTAAACCAAAGTAGTTTTAGCCACTCTCGACTCGCGCCCGCACAAGCATGTACTTTTTATTGCTGTTGCCTTTTGTCTTTAGTTACTCTGCATTGAATTACATTACATTAGTAGAGTTCTCTCTCCTATTGCTTGGAGTTTGCTATTTTAAGTAGCAACCACGGAGAGGAATATATAATCCACTGATTTTAGTTTACGTTACGTTGTACATTGTAGTTGTCCTTCCATAATGCATCTCTGATTGTAGTACAGACAGGACGAAGTAGTTAGTTTGTTGCTCTATGATTTTGACTACTGTTAAGTAGTAATTTGAATTGTTACTTTGTTTTAATCATTTAGCCATTTGCATGGTAATATTTTTTCTTGGCAAGAATTATAGTGCGCCTTGCCCTTTTTAGATATCAAGGCATTTGCTTAACATTAATTTATTCAGGGATATATGCAATTGTAGGTAATTATAGCATATAACTAACAGTTACTTACAAGCTACGTATAGTCTAGTTAAAACAGTTATGTTATGTGAAAACTCTCAAAGGTCTAAGTTTATCCTTTAAAAATGAAAGCATGGCATGACTATAGTACATAGCTACCTAAAGTATCTGTAACGCTAAAAAATAAATGCATGTGGGCCAAAAAGAGGGATAGAAAGGGAAAGAAGAAGGTTGAGAGCAAATATTGTGGCAGCACAAGGACAATAGATATGTGAAACGTAAATTCTACATGAGTACTCTGAGTGAGTGACGGAGAAATGGATGGATATATATGTAGATATACGGTTTGGTTATGCAATAGAATATACAGATACAGTGTATTGTATTGTATAGTAAATAATATTTGGATGCTACTCGAACACAACAACTACATACACTCAGAACACATCACAAGTCACAAGTAGGATTCGCCATGAATACGGAGTAGTAGGAAATTGACAAAAAGGTAAAGGTTTCATTTCAAGGGATGGATGGATGGAGGGACGGATGTCTCGGAAGAGTTGCGTCCGGATGACATTTTTGATGGGATATCAATGTGTGTGTATTTTGAGTAAATTTCCTGCCAAGTTCACTTTTGACAAATCATATTCATATGAAATGGTGAAGCAGGGAAAAAGAGAAATGAAAGTATGAGTACATACTTACGTGATCATAATATACTTATACTTATACACTACATCTTTCTTTCTATTCAACAGTCACTCTTCTTCTTCTTCTTCTTACGGTAAATATGTACATAGTTATTGCCATTCTTTCTTTGCCTACCTACCTACACAATATATACATTATACGAGACAGGAGCCACAGCGTAATCCATACCATACCATACCAGGCAAGGCCAAACCAAACCAGGCACAGACTACAGACTAAAGAAAAGAAAAGTAAAGGAAGAAAGAATAGGAATTGAGAGCATTTCTAAGAAGAAGCTAGGATTGTTGTAGTTGTAGTTGTAAGTAGAAGTAGAGTAAATGTAAGTATGGATGGAGTCATATGAATGAAATAGTAGGAAAAGAACGGAACGGAAAGGAGACGTGAAGGGAGAAGAAAAGTTGGAGTGAAAGTGGAGGAAGAGGAAAAGAAAGCATTAGTAATGTACTGTGTAAAGGATATGGAGATGATGAAACCTTTCTGTCAAGTCGCGCTTCACTTCACCCCACCTACTATCCATCCATCTACGGACTCATTCTTTTCTTCGTCTCGCTACACATCCATCCATCCAACACACTGAACTACAGTACAGAGTACACTAACAAACATACAACAAATACATAAAATACCTACCTATCTACATATATTATGTAGATAGTACTGATAGATATACTGCTATTTCTACTTATTTATTTATCTATCTAATGGTAGAAAAGGGATGTGCAAATGTTACTTTAACTAAACTACAACTACTTACTACTACCTATAGAAATAGGTGCCTAAGTATCTAATGTAATGCATATCAAACTTGTGTAACTCTAACCTCCTTAACATTATACAAACTTGTTTTGTTAACCGTAGGTATTGTTGTGGTCTACAATGATGCTTCTATCCGTTCTTCTGAAACTTACTCGACTTGCGTAGCTGAAATCTTATTTACTTCATCATAATGGAGAGTTTAAGTCTGTACCTAGTGCCTTGCCATTTCTATCAGCAGACATTGACAATTAGCTAATTTACTATATTTAATGTATAAACAAGACATGCTTTTATGATGTGAATTTTAATATTCTTTTGCATGTAAGAATGAGGATAGCATGATTAAGATATTTTATCGGTATTTGCTATAGTATGTAGAGTATGTACTATACTATTACAATGCTATACTTACTTTACTTACTTAGTATAATTTGTAAAATAGATTTCTTTTAATATTTGAATTGCTCATCATATTAATTTTGGTTTTGTGATTGCTCATTGGATTGGATTTATTTTGTGGAGCCTGTTGGATGGATGAGGATATTTAAAAGAAATACCATAGTATAAGTCTGTGCATCTGTATTTGTGGATATGAGCTGCTAAAGTCGATTAGTATTGTATAAAGTGTCAGGATTTGTATTCATATCAATAAGATACGTGTGAGGGAAATACATACATATAAAAGGGATTTTCGTTGCTATATTTACTTAGTTTATTTATTTCATATTACCAAACAGAGCATAATATTATAGTGAATAATAATGCACTTGTGTATATTATGTAGGTATTACGAAAAAGTACTTATATGTATTACATAAAATCTCTGTATTCAATTGTAGGTGGTATGTGTGCATTATGTAATAAATAATAGACTTATAGAGATATCTACCTCGCTCGCAAGTTGTGTTGTATGTATTCCGGGATAGGATTGGTCAGTGAAGTCAGAGTCGACGAGTCTTCTTTGCTAAGTTTGCAGATGAGTGGAACTGAAAAGACCGGCGAGTGAAATCTGACAAAAGCAATGGGATTGATGGACTCTGAATCACCCTCGAGTTCCGGAGTTGGACAAATGATACTGCTGCCATTCTCTCGGCTTCTGAAACCTTGTAGCGTGCCTAATAAACACAAATGTGCGTATGTATGTGAATGTGTGCATCAATATCTCTACTGTATTTATATAATAGCTCGGATACACTACAATACTAATGCATTGCATGGCATCTCTGCTAACTCCCATTGTATTTATGTACGCTTCCAGCACTGAATGTTCTAGTCTAGGGAGTATTTGTATAAACAAGAATGAATACAACTTTATTTTACTTTAGTCTACATACTGACACACTATAATAGTATATAAACAATTCTGTATATGTAGTCAAAGTCAATATGACTCTTCCTATTTATTCTTCTCCTGATTTTGTTTTGTTATGTGATGTGACCTGCTGCATGCATGGTTTCTTTACTATTGTTACACACATGAGCGTGTATTAGATATGCAGGCTAGGTATACTATTTATAGTGGGTTGGATGCTGGGATTTTATTTAATATTATCTTTACAGCTTAGAGCAGAGATTAGTTTTCTAAAAATATTTTATAACATACTTTAGTGTGCAGTTATATTTAATGTTAAAATTAGTCTACCTAGAAGAGTTAGTTATCTGCAGGTTCCATAAAATCTGGATGGAGTGCTGTATTTTATGAAGATAGTTCATTACATTAGTAAAACTGCAAACTAAATCAGGAGACTGGCAGAGATAAGTCGATCTAGGTAATGTAAATTTGGTTTACGTTGGTTTATATTTTGCCTGGGAGAAGAAAAATGAGTTCACGAAGGAAGGAGTGAGTTGAAGCTGTAGTTGTAGTCTTTCCCTTTTAAATATTAGCTCTTCTGTTTGCTTACATTGTGGCTCTGTTTATAATAT
This sequence comes from Tomocerus mixtus, assembly GCA_034694165.1. Taxonomy (NCBI): domain Eukaryota; kingdom Metazoa; phylum Arthropoda; class Collembola; order Entomobryomorpha; family Tomoceridae; genus Tomocerus; species Tomocerus mixtus. The sequence continues at coordinate 9,915 of JAQFYC010001390.1, read as the reverse complement.
AAGTATGGAGTGAAGGTATGTACTACAGATATAATGTACGTTATGTGAAATTTGAAATGAGATGGTGATGGTGACTCGGTTGTGAAAGGTTTATGCGAAAATATCGGTGAGGAAAGCGGTCATTTCCGTCACCAGACTCATCCATATGGAAGTTTATATTAAAAAAGAGATCTACTGCTATTATCGCATTGTGTATGTATGTGAAGTGAATGTATAACCATTGGTTCTTTCCTTCGTATGTATGCTTGCATGTAATAATAATATGTATACAGACGGAGATTTTGGCATTCTATCTACCTACTGACAGCCTGGTTTGGCTTGAGTGAAGTAAGAGTTTAGTTTAGTGTTTGCATTAAACCAGGAATATGTATTGCAAAGCAAAGTTATGTAAAAGAGATGTGAATGGGAATCTGGCTTGAGTTGTTTAGGATTTTATGCTTATACTTATACTAGATTACTCTCGTGCCTCCTCACTAATGTTTGGTTGGTGTGCAATGTAATGTAATGAATGTGAAGGAAGGTGGTAGTGCATGGAGGAGATAGGTGAGAGTCCATATGATAACACTGCAATTTAGAGGGTTTCACTCATGAAATATTCCTTTGGTCCCGAGCCAAAAACAGCTTCGAGTTTCGAGTACAGATGTGAAAGACCAGGTGCAGTGACAGGTAGCACTGCCAAGTTATACAAATTTTTGCCTGTGAGACAAATTTTTATTGCCACAACCTCATTTTGACTCTAGTTGTTGTGGGTTTTGCCGCAAATCCAGTTTGGCTCTTCCTCCCGGACATATCTGACTATTTACTTCAATTTTCAATCCTTTGCTTTGCTTCAGTTATATTAGTTACACTAAAGTCAAGCAAACCAAACCAAGAAGTCGAGTCAAGGCAAGTCAGTTCAGTTCACTTGAGGTTTGAGTTAAAGTTGAGATTGGGATTGGGATGCGTAGGAAGGTGGGCCCGAGCAGACTAGTTCTCCATTTCTTACTCTTGCGGATCCACTTTTGCTTGTATAATACACTGAGTTGATTTGACTTGACTGACTCGAGTTGACTTCCCTTCAGCTTTCATAAATACACTTGTCCATAGTTCTGAAGGAAATCTTCCTTGGTTTCCCTATATTAGTCTCTCCAACTCTCTGACGCATTAACAACTAAACTATGTACTTAGCTGTAGTAGTACCTATATGTAACTGAGCCAGCTAGCTATATGTTGCAGAAACAGAAGTTTACAACTATGTGCTACTATTAGTATTATCTTTGTAATTTATAGTATACTAAATACCTTGAGCAGTAGTAGCTCAGTGAGCATTAGTATGTACTTACTACTACCTCAGAAACTAAACTAGTATGAATATCTGCAACTCGAATATTTTAGGTAGATTGTACTTAGTAAAGTTAAGGAAGGATGAGGAGAGCATATTATCTGTCTGTCTACTCCGTAAGTGTTTACTAAGAAGGAGGAATCCTGTGAAATCCACTGGCAGCAGGAGCCCTCCCAAAGTTAGACAGTTGAATCGGCAGAAAACTGGCTTCGTTAGACGCAAATGATGATTCTCTGGAGTCTGGTTGCTTTGGTTTGCTATGTATCCCCTTTTGTCTCGGTTTGTCGTGGTGTGTGTGTCACAACGTCATACTTCATACATAGTATGTACCTACAGTAGATCGTAGTAGTAGTAGCAAAGTGAAATAGGAAAGTAAAGCGTGACTTTGATGAGGTGTGTCATCCATCCGCCATCAACCAAGCCATTTTCCTATGAATAACTACTATTATCACAGAGCAGCCCGAGTTTGATCTCTTTTTACTTTTCCGACTAAGTCTCCTCTTTCTCTCTCTGTTGGAACCCGAAATACAGATAGGAGCAGAAGAAGATTTAGGGAGCAGTAGGTAGGCAAGGGAAGACACACAGAGATTTGGATAGACAAGCACAATGAAGGTGTTCCTTCCTCCTTTCGCAAACATCAAAACAAAACGTCCAAATCAAAGTATGAGAAAATCGTGACACTTCAAAAAGCAGTTTCTCTCTGGAACTCTCCCTCATTTGGCAAATCATGAGTTGGAGTTGAATAAGTATTTGTATTGTAACTACAGGAGAGACTACCTAAGGATAACATACCTTACGTAGCTCTGCAATCTACATTTTCTACATTATTACTGTATTCCTTGTCTAGGAATAGTAATGTTACCAACATTCATATCTGTATATTGTAATAAAGAATACAAAATTCTAAAAATAAGTATGGAGCCGGAACGGGAGCGTTTAGATTTCTGCTGCAAACAAGTGTGTAGTCAGTTTGGTGGATGAGATTGGAATATGTAGGTATTTATAGTTAGTGCAAGGTTGGTGTGTAACTATATAGGTATCTACCATAGATAGTAGGACACATTATTATTAGTGTTTGTTGGATGGCTCCTGGTTAAAGGGTTATCTCTCTCCTTATCTGCATTACATTACATAAGGAAGGAAGTGGAGTGAATTGAAGTGAAGGAAAGTCAATGGAAGTGGAGTCTTATGTGAGAAAAGTAAGTGGAGGGATAAGATGGAATGATCCACTCGTTCTTCTAACAGCTTCCTCCTCCGATGCCATGGGTCCCTTCGCTCTGCTTTCCTTGCCTTTTCGTGTGAATCCGAATCCGCGAACGAATTTTCTTCTCATAACTTGTCACAATGGCAGTCTACATGATTCCTTGGGGAAGCGCCATAAATCTCAACTCAACTGACTCAATGAGGCTGTTTTATGGAACGGAATGAAATAGATGATTATTAGAAGGGTTGTTCGTTTCTCCGGTCAATTCATCTGGAATGGCCGTGCCGTTGTCGTCATAACCATCCGGAGGTGAATGTTGTTTTTGGCCAAAGGTATATTTACTACATTACATCCCTATACCACATTTCTACATTATAGATACTATATGTATGTGTATTAGCTTTGGCTAACAAGGTTTTTCTCAAGCCAATGGAGTTTCACTTTCCTTCTATCACTTTTAGTCTTCTTATGTATTTAGGATGAGACTTGCAACTTACAGCGTAACCAAGCCTAGTGTGTGTTAATGCTTATGCTTAATATATGAGTTTCCTTATATTTAATATATGTAGTATTTGTACATATGTGTACCAACCAGGCATGGATATATCTGTAGTACTTAGGTGGTAGTGTAAGTAGAGACGACCTGACAATGAGATAGTTTGCTTGAGCTAAGTATGAGCTCTGTAGTGCAGATGTGGTGTAAGTAAAATAGCCAAAGAGACAGGACAGGACACGGAGATGATGATGCTCTGCTCTGCTTTCTCGGTTTTGTGTGTTCGTACTAATAGTAAGTTGGGAAGGAGGTACCTACACTTACTCATACCTACTATTTGTACTTCCTACCTACGCATAGGGATGTCTACAGAGTAATACTACATAGTAATACTAACTTACGTATCAATGATATTGACTATAATAGAGTTTTGCCATTACTACGCTACAATAAATACAAGTTAAAGTTGGTTTTGGTTATGTTATAGTATATTGAATAGGAGGAAGAGCGAGGCTAGTGTTGAAGCTCAGCAGTCCGTTAATAATGACGGCAGTGGCGAGAAGAAACTTTTTTCTTTCCATATGACAAGACTGGACGATTTTTCTTCGATTCCCTTATCTATTTCTGACAGGACTTAGGAAGTGATTGCTTTTCAGCTCTACGGGTACATTTTGCGGATGGGTTACACGTTACAGTACACTCGCCGCGGCTTTGCTCCACTGGACTCGATTCTCTTCTTCTACTTACTAGTTACTAGTACATACATAGTAGCTGGACTTTCCCTGACTTGCCTGGACTGGACTACTGGATACTCCTACGAAATTTCCGATTGTGTCAGCGCCTTCAACCAAATCATATTCAATATCCCAACTCTGTCTATGAGAATTGAAGGTTTCCCACTTGCTTCGACTCCTTTTCCCATGCTCTACTAAGTAGCTCTTTTAAGTACATTCTTAAAGTAGTTGACTTGGCTTCAGATGAGAGACGAACCGAACCAAGCAATACTTTTACCAACATTTGTTCCAAACAGCATGCGAAATTGAGACTATCCATGTGTGTAGTGTTGGTAGTGTGTACCCTCCATCTAATATACTTCACAATTACAAAGTGCTGAATACCAAATTTTGATATTCGCCCCTGAAGCTTATTTTTGCAATATCGAACTTTCCCTTGAAAGTTTCACCTGTATATTAGCTTGATTAGTATTTTTGTAACTTACACAGCTAAGATTATTCTCATCGTCAGTATAAGCTCTAGAGTACCTTTTATTTACATTGAAAATACATAACGTTCGTTCTATTCTGTCGAAATGTAAATGGATAGGGGCCGGGGCACATTTACAAGGATACCTACTCTTTCTAATATGTAATGTAAGAAGTTTATGGAGAATTACCTTAGGTAGCACACGATAACTTTCCCCTGGTGACCATTTATGAACTTCTCCACTCTGTATTTGTCCTAACCTACTATCATAGCATAGGGCATTATTGTTTTTGCATATGAACATAGTTCAGTTTATTACACAAAAGAAACGATTCTTATATAGGCTCATACTTAGTAGATTTCCTCATCTCATCACATGGCCATGGAACGGGCTTGTGTTGGTTTGGCTCTCTAGTGTTGCATCCTTCTAGGTTTTAATGTTTATCGCTTGCTTAGCTAGTACGTACGGTAAATACTGTAGTGACAAGTCAGAATGAGTGACTGGAACTATTGGCTCTACTGCTATCAGCTAAACTATTTACTTCTAAGAAAAAGTGCTTATAAGTAGTGTTAGCGAGTGAAAAGCAGTCTGTCTTTCAACTTTCAAACCAGGATTCCAGATCGAATTTATAGAAAAGAAAATAGGTTTAAATAGAAATACTATTGAGGAGAGAATGGATGAATGCGGTAGATATTTCTACCTCGTGCTCTTATTGTACAATGCCATTTGAGGCAATTAAATTGAAAGGAGCCTGAGAAAGAAAAGGATTCATGGGAGGAGTGAGAGTAAGAGAGAGAAAGAAGAAATGTAATGCTAAGCCAGGCCTAGAAGACTCGTCTTCAGTTCAGTTTTGTTGTGGTTGGACTGAATTGAGTGCATACAAACCTTTAAAAGAAGACATACTAAACTAATATCTACAATACACTGCATTTACTACACTCCTCCACTCAATACACAAAATACTGGGTTGGTTTGGCTTGGCACTAATACTTTTCCCCCATTTAGTGGTGTGCTCAGTTATAGATAATGCATACTTATAGACAGAGATAGAAAAAGAGAAAGACGTGTACGTAGAAAGACATACTTTGCCAAGATTGGGAAAACGGACAATAGAAGCGAGGAGGAAAGGAAGAAGCTTTTAAAAGAATAGCCGTGTGCTCACTAAAATATTCATTGGAATTGAGAGGAGTCTGCTTACGTTGAGTTGAGTTGCGTTGGTTTTGGTATTTCGATCACAAGCCATCCCATCTCACTGATTGTGGACTTTCCAGAGGTTTTCTCTTTCTCTCCAACTCTATCCACAAGAAAGAGAATTTACATTGAAATTTTACATTGAGACACATTTGAATATGTATAGATATATATGTGCTAACTCACTCTCTAAAGTATAATAGCCACCTAGTTTAGTTTACTTATCTATTGTTACTACCTCCCAACAGATAACTATGTACAGATTACACTTTTATAATACTAAACCTAATAGTAGTTTAGGGAAATCTATACTAATAGGTGTACTGTACAAAAGCAGAGTACTGATAGTTAGGTAGGTATCTACCTCAAGTAAAAGGAGTATAATATTATCAGAACAGAATAGGCTGCCTCTTTAGATAGACTACACTACAGTGTGTCATTGTGATTGTGATAATGTGAGATAGGATTTGAAAGGAATCAGGACACAGAAATGAATAGGAAATAAAAGGGAGAATGGATATGGAGGAAGGGAGAATATGGAAAGGTACGTCGTAATAATAATAATAGGTGAAAGTAAGGTTTCTCCTTTTCATCCACTTTACTTACTTAAGGAGGAGACGATGAGACATTGTAGTATTCTATCCCTCTTTCTATGTGTGCATTAAAGTATCGAGCACTAAAGAAAAGTAAAGTAAGCATAACTGCTATGTAAAGAAAGCTCTGTCAGTTTTCTATAAAGTATCTTACTAAGTAGTCTGGCTTGGATTGGATTGGCTTGGCATGGCAGGAGAGCAGTCGAGAAAGTAATAAGTACTACATATACTATAGATATCTACGTACAAATACATATTAATATAAAATAAGAACGTAGGTATGCAACTGCTATATATGTATGTACAGCCTAATACTAAATACATATAAGTAAGTAAGTATGTCTGTGTAGGATATGAATGTATGTAGAAGTGTGAAGAAGATTTGGATGGAAAGTTTTTGTGTGAGATTGGATGGAAGGAGAAATGGTAGAAAATAGGAGGTGAAACCAGTCATATCCGTAGTGGAAATGTGAGCTAATGTTCGTACAAGATAGTGTGGCTGCCGAGAAATCACTTGCAGGAAATGGAATCCCTCGTTACAATCCAGCCAACTTGAGCTTTGCACATCAATAACTTCACTCGTCTTAAATACATATCAATATCTCAGTAGGGAAAGGCAACGGAACCCAAACTCAGGCAAAAGCAACTCACTAAACTTACTTGACTTGACTTGACTGTGTCTGATGTAAGTCAAGCAAAGCTACTCCACTACTTTACTATATCCTTTCTACTTCTGCTATACTACATAGAAAGAATAGAAGTACATTAGACATATAATGTACATAGGAAAAGAAATGTTGGCGAAAAAGACAGACTAACCAAAGTAGGAACAGCAGAGTGCTGATAGGAAGACACTAACTCTCTTTCACAGTTTCACTTTCACTTAGTTACTAACTTACGTTAGTACCTACTACTATTAACAATACTATTTATTATATTATTTAGTAGACTATCACCTATCCTATACAAGAAAGAGAAGATAATATCCGCTCCTTAAGTACGTACCTACTTCTTTAAGCTATACGAACCTTTTTCTAAATGTGGGGATGGAACATCCTATGTTAAGGATAATATTTACTATAAATGTAGTTACAATTCTGTGCTATCTGCTATAGTGGTTCGATTGGTTTTGTTTCCAGGCAGAGATGATACAACACAAAGAAATACAAATATCTACACGTACAAACAACCACACAATACAAATACTAAATACATACAACTGGTCACTTATATTGGGCGTGTTCAAATGGTCGATTATTGAGCTACTTTAAGTACTGGAACTGTTTTCAACGAGAAAGAACTAAGGGAGGGAGAACCTTAGAAGAAGTGTAACTATTGCAGTGTTGTAATAGAATATAAATAGCTCTTATAGGATTGCAAGATACATAATAAGTATAAATATATTTAGGATATAGTTTGTATTTCATAGTAAAGAGCAGAGATAAATATACATATGGACTGGATATGAGTAAAAACAAGAGTGGGAGAAAGTGCACTGCCAATGAAGCAGTCCTCGTTCCTTTTTATGTTTGCCTAAACTGTTGATTCGGATGACACAAGTTGCTTCAATCCTTTCTTTATTGCCTCCGATTTCCCCCGTTGGGAACTTTCAAGATCATTCATATCGTAAATATTGAGAGCAGATTGCCGTTTTCCACCAATCCACTTTTGCGGTTTTCTTTTCTTCTCAGACTCACTTCTCTACTAAAACTTTCGGCTTAGGCAGGTCCATCCGTTATACTACTATTTATATACAAAGTGTTCCTTCAGTTCGGTTCAGTCCTAAGGAAGATGCTGGTTCCTTACGTACGTTTTCTTTCATCTGTCCTACCTCCCATTACATACGTTACCTTACCGTACATACCTTCGGTCTATAAAATGACACTGCTAGCTATTTGTAGATATGTTTCTCTTTGTGTGAAAGGGCTATTGTATACATTCACACAATTTTACAATGTCATCCATGGTTAGGTAAAGCACCTTAGTCAAGCAGACGGAACACATTGTAGGGTTATCTTATTTGCAATGACATTATGTGAAAAGGTATTGAATGAAGACAGATGTACATATAGATGTGCTTACTGCTAGTAAGTATAGTAGAGGAGGGTAAACCAAGACATTATTTATTATCTAAAGGATATCTTTACCTACTGGACCATGTCATTTTTTAGTTGGTTTTAACTGTCTATACTTGATGTTAAAGGATACTTACTAAACCCTTTTTACGCAGGAAACGAGATATGACCTTTCAATGCACCTGAGATACTATTGTTTGTTTTCCAAAATTAAATTGTCGTTTACTTTATCTAGATTGCCATGTTTTCATTATTTAGTTTAGACCAACTGCCACTAATACATGTAATTGTCCACGCTCTAAAAACTGAGTAAATAATTAGTAAATAATTATTGTATATCTAGATTAGATCATTAAGATAAGATATTTTCCCGAGTTGCGTTGCCTTTTCCCCGTTGTAAGTTTTTATGTAGCAAGTAGCAATTACTATATGATCCGCTTTTGTGTGTGTCTGCCTTTTGAATGAAATGTTAGCATGGAAAGTTGATATTATCCGATTTGGCACTGATGCCCTTGCCATACTCATTCAGTTTTCCTGTCTGTGTACATATACTATTCTGCCTCATTCCTCTATAGAAGTATTATACTGAAATATACAGAAGTACTATATGCAGATAATGAAGAAAGTAAATATCCATTTCACAGAATGGAGTATAGTGTTATACTACATAATACAAGCCGCAACTTTCTCCAGTTACTATATAGAATTTATTCTGCCGTATGTATATGCACCTACTATTGTAGATAGAAGAGAGAGACGAAGAACCTTAATGACTTGATCCACTTAGCCGCAGATGTTTAATTAAGTGTTCCCAGTAGTTCCCACTACTTCCCACACTGCATCTCACTCCACTCAACTCTGACTGAGTGGAGTGAGAGGAGTGTAGTTTTGCCGAGGATTTGAATGGAACTACAAACTGTAAAGTAATGAAGGGACGAGTGAGATATGACACAGGGCATTTGGGCACTAGCAAAAATGACAAAAATGCGGGTAATTGGCACACAAGTGAATTGCTGTGCTCTGTCTGTGTCCTTGTGCTTTCTCTTAAACTATTTTGTATTTTCCTTGTGGTCTGGTCTGGTTTGTGTGCCTCCTCTGCCTCTCTTTATTTCACTAATACTAATGTGAGAGTGAGAGAAAAAAGCTAATAAGGGAGATAAGAACAAGAAAAAGAAAATGATGCGTGTACGCTACTTACATTTACATTACATTCGAGCCACGAATCTAATGTGTATCTGTCGCGTAGTACAAACTATGTAGTTAGTTTCTTTCTAGTTGAGAGCCTTTTAAGTGTAATAATGCAGTCACAGTCATTGCAGTGTGCATCTACTATTTTCCTTTACTGTTCTTATATTCTTCAGAGAAAAATTGTATACCTACCAATATCGTAGCCCTAAACTTAACTACTGTTCAGAGAGGACAGCGTGGATGATGAGAATAGTCAGTTCAGTTGGAAGTATGAGGATAAAGATTTGGAAAGTGTAATGTAATTCTGGAGTGGAGAAAGAACCCCAAGCTCCAGGAAAGCAAAAGCAAAGCAACCGTCCGTAAACCAGAATGCTACTACTACTTACTTTACTCTATATTATAGAGAATTACTAGCAACTACACTACACAAAGACTAAGAGTACAGATTTCTCGAATGAGGAGAGAAGAAAGAGATAGATACGAAATAGAAGAATCTGTCGTGGCCTGGTGTGTCGTTAAGCCGAGTAAAATGGAATAGGTATGTTCTTCCATGTTCTATGTACAGAGACAGAGAGAAAGTCCATACAGAATACATACTAGTTGATTTGAGTGTCTCCCTTTTTACTCGAATCATATTTACATAATA